>KQ986748.1:0-54702 GCA_001598015.1 Dorcoceras hygrometricum
CTGGGCATTACATACTGGGTGGTAGTGCTACGCGATATGCCAACGTACCGACCCTCTCCAAAATCTCAAACGACCCAATGAATCTCGGACTGAGATTGCCTCTATGACCGAAGCGCATCACGCCCTTCATGGGCGATATCCTCACAAATACATCATCCCCTACTGCCAACTCCAGATCTCGTCACCTACGATCGGCATAACTCTTTTGACGACTCTGAGCTGTCCTCATCCGATCTCGTATCCTGGTCACAATATCCGCTGTCTGCTGTATCATCTCTGGCCCAGTCAAAATCCTCTCACCAACCTCATCCCAATGCACGGGAGACCTACACCTTCTCCCGTACAAAGCCTCATAAGGAGCCATCCCAATCGATGCCTGAAAAATGTTATTGTACGTGAATTCTACCAAGGGCAACCTAGAATCCCACGCACTCTGAAAATCTATCACGCAGGCTCTCAGTAAATCCTCTAGAATCTGGATGAATCTCTCCGACTGTCCGTCTGTCTGCGAGTGAAAAGCCGTACTGAAGGATATCTTGGTCCCCAATGCAACATGTAAGCTCCTCCAAAACGCAGAAGTAAACCTGGAGTCCCTATCTGACACAATAGAGACTGGTATGCCATGCAGCCTGACAATCTCTCTAATGTATAGCTCTGCATACTGCGTCTGTGTGAAGGTGGTCTTCACCGGTAGAAAGTGTGCGGACTTGGTTAGTCGATCCACAACCACCCAAATCGCCGTAAAGCTCTGGGACTCCTGGGTAGACCAACCACAAAATCCACCGTGATGTTCTCCCATTTCCACTCAGGGATAGGGAGTAGCTGTAGCAACCCTGCTGATCTCTGGTGCTCTGCCTTGACCTGCTGACAAGTCAATCACTCTGATACAAATCGTCCGATATCCCCCTTCATCCCTGGCCACCAGCAAAGTGCCTGCAAATCCCTGTACATCTTCGTACTCCCTGGATGAATGGAATACGTCGATGCATGGGCCTCTGATAAGATCTCAGCTCTCAACTGCTCAGTGCTGGGTACCCACATGCGACCCCTGAAACGAGTGATCCCATCCTCAACAGTGTACAGACCTCGTCCTCTGTCCTCATCACGTTGTATCCACTGCTGTAACTGCTCATTGGAGGCTTGTCCCTCTCTGATCCACTCTCGAAGGGTCGGATGAAAAGTGAGCACTGCCAAACTCGGTGCACAGCCTCTTGAATAAAGCTCTAGACCAAACCTCTCTATCTCAGTCTGTAGTGGACTCTCAACTGATAAACAAGCCACCACTGAAGTCTTCCGGCTCAAAGCGTCTGCTACCACATTAGCTTTACCCGGATGGTAGCTAATGTCACAGTCATAGTCCTTCACCAACTCTAGCCATCTGCGCTGCCTCATATTCAGCTCCTTCTGGGTGAAGAAGTACTTGAGGCTCTTATGGTCGGTGAAAATCTGACACTTCTCACCGTACAAATAGTGTCTCCAAATCTTCAGTGCGAACACTACTGCTGCAAGCTCCAGATCGTGCGTCGGATAGTTCTGCTCATAACTCTTCAGCTGCCTCGACGCATATGCAATAACCTTACCTCCCTGCATCAGAACTGCACCCAATCCTCTCAAAGAAGCATCTGTATAAACCACAAACTCCTCGTGGTCCACTGGCATAGCTAATACTGGTGCTGAAGTAAGGGCCTCCTTCAGCTGATCAAAGCTCCTCTGACAGTCGGCACTCCACACATACTTCGCATTCTTCTTGGTCAAGGCCGTCAAGGGCACTGAAATAGAAGAGAAGCCCTTGATGAATTTGCGATAGTAACCTGCCAAGCCCAAGAAACTACGAATCTCCGCTGCATTCTTCGGAATCCCCCAGTTCTGCACTGCTTCCACTTTCGATGGGTCAACAGCAATCCCATCTCTTGACACAATATGCCCTAAGAAAGCCACCTGCTCTAGACAAAACTCGCACTTGCTGAACTTGGCGTATAACTTGTGCTCCCTCAAAGTCTGCAAGTGCTGCCTATGCTCCTCAAAGCTCCTCGAATAAGAAGGCATCCTGCCCTGGCGGTCTGATAGAAACTGTCCGCCTCTGAAAATCAATTACTACTCCGAACCCTGTCAGCCAATCCATGCCTAGGATGAGATCGAATCCCGACATCGGCAATACCACTAAATCTGCTTGGATTGCATGGTCCTGGAACATCATCGTCAACCCCTGAACCACGCTAGTCGTCGTCAACTCCTCTCCTGACGGAACCGTAACTGCGAGAGCCATACCCAAGCTCTCCGGCGTAATACCCATCCTCTGCGTGAACGCACTCGAAATAAACGAGTGAGTCGCCCATGAGTCTAATAATGCAAGGGTAGTAACACCAAACACACGAATCTCGCCCGAAACGAACACAGCACACAGGAACGCGTTTACGGCCATACAAAAGCTCAAAAAGGTAGTTAGATACCTAAAACCGATCTAGGTTCGCTAGCCCTATCCGTCCAAGTTCTCAAGCCAAGTCCTAGAAGTCCCGTAATACCCATCCTCTGCGTGAACGCACTCGAAATAAACGAGTGAGTCGCCCATGAGTCTAATAATGCAAGGGTAGTAACACCAAACACACGAATCTCGCCCGAAACGAACATAGCACACAGGAACGCGTTTACGGCCATACAAAAGCTCAAAAAGGTAGTTAGATACCTAAAACCGATCTAGGTTCGCTAGCCCTATCCGTCCAAGTTCTCAAGGCAAGTCCTAGAAGTCCTACAGTTCTACTCAGATTCCAATCCTCAGCAACTAGCGGGTCTGTAGTCCCCGCAAAATCCTTGGGTCCCTGCTTGCGGAACCTCTCAGCAACATCTTCCTCATGCGGCTTCCCGGGTCACTCCGTCTGACGCTACAACAGCCTAGTAATCCCGGCTAACATCTCCACGTTAGCTCTCTCAAACGGCGTCATCTGGACTGGTGGTGGTGGAGGAGGAGGCAAGTCAACATCCTGCTGCTGCTCTCTATAGCAACGGGGAGGCATTGTTCTGGTACACCAAAGCCTTATAACGTAAATCTAAGTGCATGACTAGGCGTCTAACCCTTAAAATCTAAGGTAAAACTAATGCAAAGCTAAACATGCAGCATACAACATAAACATAAAGCGTAAAATAAAACTCACAGACTGGCAGTGCGACCTCCGAGCTCCACGCAGCAGGCTAGTACACCACCAGAACCACCGCTCTGATACCATGTTGAAACATACTAAACCTCTAAAATTTTTTTTTTTTGGAAGCCGACGTGGAATATACATTTAATGAAAGCTAGAAATAAAAACCATAACTTAAGCATTAAAAATAACATCTCAACATTCGTTAAAACGACTGCAAAAATCCTCAATCCACATCTCACAAGCTAACATAAAAATCAGAGTATTCAAAAACTGTTTGCGGAAAACTGAACTTGTTTAAAACAAATAACATAAAGTAACTGAGTTGTCACGGGGTAACAGTCGCAGCGGAGCATCAGACGTCCTCACCGCCGGTCGGAGTAATCTCATCAACATCATCATGCTCACATGCACTATATAAACCTAGTGAGCCTAAAGGCCCAACATGCTATATCCGATAATAACAAGGTATATATCATAAAACCACATACAGGCACATAAGGATATGGATATAATTTTCATGACATGTATGCTTAAAAGATCTTAAAACATTAAATCGTACCGTAGTCGTACATACGTCATCATATAACATGTACGTTAAGGCATAGCATAAACATAACATAGCTTAAAAGAACATGCGAGTCGTATCCATGAAGTGAGAGCCATTAAGGTCGATTGATCAATCTAAAACCAACGTACGTGGCGGTGTGGTTCACCCGACCTTATCTCGGGATCCCTATATGTCACACCTCTATGCTGCCACTTCACCCCGATGTCACACGAGGATCCATAAGCTCATTATCATTATACATTAACATGGGATCCCCGGGCTCGGCTACTCGGCTAACTCCCATCATTACTTTGCCCCACAACACTTCAATCCCTCAAAAATATTTTCATCCATGCTTTAACATAATTTAAACTTTCATGATGCATGCGCTTCATAAAAATCATGCAACTTAAAAATCTTGGCCCATCAATATATATTTAATTTCCTTAAAATATTTCGTAATAAATACATAGCATAATACATAAATAATTAAATATATATTAATGGGCCTATGCATTATTTTCCTCGGCCCGATCAAGGACTGGCTCAAGCGACTGGCCCACTAATTCTAAGCCCAAAGCCTCAACTCAAACTTAAAACAATACTAAGCCCAACTCATCTTGGCACAACAACTAAGAACAAACCCTTTTTAAAATCATTTGAAGGACTCGGCCCAACATCGTTAAAACAGGCTAAAAACTCATTAAAATAAATATCGGCCCAAAATCCACTAATTTGGCTAAAAACCCAATTTCCTAAAAATTTCAGCAACTTAGAAATAGATTTTGACTTAAAATCATTGACCCAAAATCATTTTGACCAAAACTAAATTTTAACTTAAAAAGTCGACTTGACCCGATAAAAATGACTCGGACTTTAAAAATAAAATTACCCGACCCAAAAAAAATAATTCGGACCGAACTTAAAAATATTTGACTCGAGACTCGATGAACCGATCCGGTCCAACCGAACCAGCCGAACCGGTTCAGTTACCCATTCAAAAACAAACCCTAATCCTAAAATACACCCCCCTGCACAAGCTGCCGCTGCGACTAGTCTCTTGTTTTTGCGTTCGTTCTCCATGATCCGGACACCACTGCCGGAGCCCTTCTGGCTGGACCACCCCCTGGTCCAGGCGGTTCTAACTTGACCGACCTTGGCTCAAACCGTGACCTAACCAGGGAGAACTGGTCGCTGCAAGTGGGCGCTCCAGCCAAGCTGCGCCGTCGCGACCACCTGATGGTCTTCGCGTTCGTTCTCCCTGCTCCAGCCACCACTGATGAAGCCCTTCCGGTTTGACTACCCCCAGGTCCAGGCGGTTCTAACGAGACCAACCTTGGCCCCAACCGAGCACGCACAAAGGAGAACGAACGCTGGGAAGGAGCCGCACCGCGCATGCAGAAACACACACTGCGCGGTGCCCTACATCTAGCCATCGGTTCGACCCTTGAACCTCGACTTCGAACCACGACAAGCCCCTATAGGACCACCATGAACCACTTAAAATCGAGCCAAAACCCCTCAAGCATTCCATCAACCGAAGCCATGTAAAACAATTCAAAACCGTGAGGTGCACATATGAATACATGCATGATCATGAACATGAACATTGAGATCTGAAACATACGAGAAAATTCCATGCATAATCTTTGTAAAAACAGTATATTATGATCTATATGGTGAGAAAATAAAGAATATAACATGCCTTGATCGAAAAAGAAGCGAAGATACGTGATACCGGAGCGGAGGACAATTGGGAAGACCACACCTTTGAGTTTCAATCCAAAACTTGCAAGAATTCGGTCACCTTGGGGGAGATGGAGGCTGAAGTTGGCTGATGAGAGGAGAGGCTAGGGTGATTTTCGAAATTAGGGTGAACGGTGTATGAAAAGTGTACCAAAAAGCCCTTCTACATTGTTTTATTTAAGGAAAATAAAAGCACATTAATATACTAGCCCTCCTCTAATTAAAAAGGCTTAAAAATGTTTAAAATTCGGACTTCAAGCCTTTAATATTCGTAATATAAGGCCTCTCAAATTTAAAAGTGTCATAAAAGTCATAAAAATAGCCCGTATAGGCGAAAAACGGGTCCCCCTCGGTAGCCGTGCATAAAATCTCATTTTTTTGGAAATTGTGCATAAAATAAAAATATTTTGCTTTAAAATATGTCTAAGGGCTGAAACATTTAAATATTTTCGATTTGGTCGTCTCCGAACTCGTCCCCGCTTACCGGTCTCAAACCGTACCGTAAAGTGACATGCACACGTAAAGCATAAAATCCTCATATAATCACATACATGACATGTAAATCATATAAACATAAGGTTTTCCTCATAGTCATGCATTCAATTCACGTAATTAGGATTTCTGGGCGTTACAGTAACGCTCGGTATGCCAGAGTACCAACCCTCTCCAAAATCCCGAATGGTCCAATAAACCTCGGACTGAGCTTTGCCCCTCCGACCAAAGTGCATCACGCCCTTCATGGGCGATATCCTCACAAACACATGATCTCCGATAGCTAACTCCAGATCTCATCGTCTTTGATTGGCATAACTCTTCTAACGACTCTGGGCTGTCCTCATCCGATCCCGAATCATATCTACTGTCTGCTGAACTAACTCCGGTCCAGTCAACACCCTCTCTCCAACCTTTTCCCAATGCACGGGATATCTACATCTCCGCCCGTATAGAGCCTCATACAAAGCCATCCCAATCGATTCCTTAAAGTTGTTGTTGTACATGAACTCTACCAGCGGCAACCTCGAGTCGCACGTACCTTGGAAATCAATCACACAGGCTCTCAGCAAATCCTCCAGAATCTGGATGACTCTCTCCGACTGCCCATCCGTCTGCGGGTGAAATGCCGTGTTGAATTCCAATCTAGTCCCCAAGGCGGCATGTAAGCTCCTCCAAAACGCAGATGTGAATCTGGTGTCTCTGTCCGACACTATAAAGACAGGTATGCCATGCAGCCTGACAACCTCTCTGATATAAAGCTCTGCGTACTGTGTCAGGGTGAAAGTAGTCTTCATCGGTAAGAAATGCACTGACTTGGTGAGTCTGTCCACAATCACCCATATCGTCGTGTATCTCCTGTGACTCCTGGGCAATCCAACCACAAAATCCATCGTGATATGATCCCACTTCCACTCGGGAATAAGGAGTGGCTGCCATAACCCTGCCGATCACTGATGCTCTGCCTTGACCTGCTGATAGGTCAAGCACTCAGATACAAATTTCCCAATATCCTTCTTCATCCCCGACCACCAATATAGCGTCTGCAAATCTGTGTACATCTTCGTACTCCCAGTGTGGATGGAGTACGTCCATGCATGCGCCTCTGCTAAGATCTCAGCTCTCAGCTGTTCAGTGCTCGGCACCCACATACGAACTCTGAACCAAACAATCTCATCCTCAATTGTGTACAGACCTCGTCCCCTTGCCTGATCTCGCTCTCTCCACTGCTGTAACTGCTCATCGAAGGCCTGCCCGTCTCTAATCCGCTCTCGAAGATTCTCTGAACTGTGAGCGATGCTAAACTCAGTGCACAGCCTCCTGAATAAAACTCTAGCTCAAACCTCTCTATCTCAGCCTGTAATGGACTCTCAACTGATAAAAATGTCACTACTGCAGTCTTCCGACTCAAAGCATCTGCCACCACATTAGCTTTACCCGGATGGTAGCTAATGTCACAGTCGTAGGCCTTCACCAACTCCAACCATCTGCGCTGCCTCATATTCAGCTCCTTCTGGGTGAAGAAGTACTTGAGTCTCTTGTGGTCGGTGATGATCTGACACTTCTCGCCGTACAAATAGTGTCTCCAAATCTTCAAAGAAAACACTACTGCTGCAAACTCCAGATCGTGCGTAAGATAGTTCTGCTCATAAGTCTTCAGTTCTCTTGACGCATCAGCAATAACCTTACCTCCCTGCATCAGAACTGCACCCAATCCTCTCAAAGAAGCATCTGTATAAACCACAAACTCCTCGTGGTCCACTGGCATAGCTAATACTAGTGCTGAAGTAAGGGCCTCCTTCAGCTGATCAAAGCTCCTCTGACAGTTGGCACTCCACACATACTTCGCATTCTTCTTGGTCAAGGCCGTCAAGGGCACTGAAATAGAAGAGAAGCCCTTGATGAATTTGCGATAGTAACCTGCCAAGCCCAAGAAACTACGAATCTCCGCTGCATTCTTCGGAATCCCCCAGTTCTGCACTGCTTCCACTTTCGATGGGTCAACAGCAATCCCATCTCTTGACACAATATGCCCTAAGAAAGCCACCTCCTCTCTAACCTCAACTGATGGTAGCCAGACCTCAAATCAATCTTCGAGAACACCGAAGCTCCCTGCAACTGATCAAATAAATCCTCTATCCTCGGGAGTGGGTACTTATTCTTCACTGTAACTCCGTTCAGCTCCTGGTAGTCAATACACAACCTCATGCTGCCATCCTTCTTTTTCACAAATAGAACTTGTGCGCCCCATGGAGAAAAGCTAGGATGAATGAATCCCTTATCGAGCAACTCCTGTATTTGCTCCTTCAGCTCCGTAGGAGCCAAACGATATGGTGCCTTAGAGATAGGCACTGTACCTGGCATCAGCTCGATAGAAGAGTCTACCTCCCGCTCCGACGGAACTCCCATGACATCATCAGGGAAAACATCTGAAAAATCCCTGACTACCTCCACATCAGACAGTGAATGGCCTGCTGAACCACCAAAAATGGTGACACTGGCCAAGAATATCTGACATCGAGCTCGACTAGCTTCCTGGCCTGTAGAAATGATATGAATCTGGGCTTCCGCGGTCTCCTCGCTACCTCAAATAAGAAGGCCTGCTGCCCTGGTGGCCTGATAGTCACTGTCCTCCGCTGAAAGTCTATTCACCACTCCAAACTCTGTCAGCCAGTCCATACCTAGAATGAGATCAAATCCTGACATCAGCAAAGCGACTAAATCCGCTCTAATCGCATGATACTGAAACGTCATCATCAATCCCTGCACGACGCTGGTCGTCGTCAACTCCTCTCCTGACGGAACCGTCACGGCGAGAGCTACTCCCAAGATCTCCAGAACAATACCCATCGTCTGTGTGAACGCACTCGAAATAAATGATTGGGTCGCCCCTGAGTCTAGCAAAGAAAGTGTAGTAATAACTAGCACACGAATCTTGCCTCAAACAGAAATGTCACAGGTACGCATTTACGATCATACTAAATCCCCATAAAGCAGTTAGAAGCCTAAGACATTTCTAAGTTCGCTGGTCCTATCCGTCAAGGTACTCAAGGCAAGTTCTAGAAGTCCTATAGTTCTTACTTATATCAACTTAGCAACTAAGGCACAGAAATTCCTAGCAGTGCTCTATCTAGCATGCAATTCTAAAACACCCAGATAGCAACATGACAAAGCATGGGAACGACAGGAATTTAAAATAGAATACCTGTAAGTAATGTCGTGTCCGGGTCCGCAGCCTCTGCCTGCATCACAAAGACACGACCTGTGGTCTGTCTCCTCTTAGGGAAATCCCTAGAAATATGCCCTGAATCCTTGCAGTGAAAGCACTTGCCAGATCCAGCCATACAAGGTCCTGAATGCTGCTTACTGCTGTGAGATCCGAAAGCTGATGAAATTAATTGAGTTAATTAATCGGGTTTTGTAGAGATCAGCTTTGAGTTGATGAGCTTGGAGAAGCTATCGGGTTCTGTTTGTCTTTAGAACAGCTTCGGGTAGTTGAGTTCTTTCACGGAATCTGTTCAGCAGTTAGCGCAAGTTATCGCTGAATGTTGGCGCTCAGCAGTGGTGACGTCAGCAGTAGTGGTTGTATTCAACAGTCGTAGCGAGATCAGCAGTCGCTGAGCAGTAGCGAGTGCGCTAGCGTATTTCAGCAGTGAGTAGTTCTACGTCGTCGTTTGGATTAGTTGGAACGACAGCGTTTTGGATTAGCAAAGAAGGCTCAGCTGTAAGTTGCGTTAGCGTCAGCTGTGTGAGAGATCTGTTGTAGCGTTGCTAACAGATGTTCGTTAGTATTCAGCAGTGAGTAGCGGGTGACGTGTCCAGTTGCGACAGTAGTTCTCTGCGATGTCGTTTGAGTTAGTAGAGATCTGTTTTGGCATAGAGCAAGATCTGTTGCAAGATCTGTTTGCGAGCGGGAATATCAGTTGCGATAGTTCAAGTATTGGTGGATACTGTTCTTTCAGCTGTGATCAGCTTTGACTTATATTAGAGGACTTGGTCTTCGAATTGAGTATCCAGTTCCATACTTATAATATTTCCCGATAGCAAATTCTGTCGCGATACCCTAGCTACTGTTCACCAAACCTTATCTTCTTCGATTGCCGGCGGTATACAGCTCCGTCGAAAGCGATAGTGGTAGCGTTGGACTCCTCTTGCTGAGACGCTTCGTTTGGTGCTGCTTTACGGACATTTACTTGAAGCTGGTGAGGTGTGCGAAGACATCTCCCTTGTGTAGTCTGTTAGCATAAGCGTCAGATTTCGCTCCTAGCTTGTTGGGGTAAGTAAAGCTCCTGCCTTTAAGCTTTGATTAAGCTTTCTGTTGAGTTAGAGAGGTAGGATTAGCGCTGGTGGAGTTCGTAACTCCCAACTGCTGTTTTCTGTGTTCCGGCCTTTGAGCAGTTGCTTGTGCTGGCTTAGCAGGTGGTGGATCTGCATCATTGTGGCAATCTGCTTGTAGTAATTGTTGCACAAAGATTTGAGGTACGGATGTGAGCTTTTTTGCAGCTTAGGATTGAGCATGGATTATGTGCCTGCTGTGTATGCTCTGTGCTGTTATCGTTTGTGCATTGTGTTGATATCAGCTGTTGCATTTGCATACACGCATTATCCTGTTGAGCTCTGCTTTGCTAGCTATGCCCGTTCTGTTGAATTGTGAGTACCAGGATGCTATGTTCAAGGACGAGCGGGTAGTTCCCGTATACCTTGGAGGCGAGCGGGTAACTCCCGTACCTCAATCTCCCTGCTGGGTTTGTTAGCTGCTATGAACGAAGTGGGTAGCTCCCACATCTCATGAGTGAGCAACAGCAGGCGGAGTTGTTGTGTGCATCTGGTACGATGTACTGGAGATGAGTTGGTAGCTCCCATGTGCTCAGTATACCATGTGGCCACTGTCTGTTATTCCTTTGATCAGACCTTGCTGTTGAGCTGTTGTTGAGATCCTTTGGCTCCTTGATTTCGGTTGTAGCATTGATCCCTTGCATAGCATGTGCATATTTATCTGTTGCTTTCCTTATGCTGTTTATTGCTGCTCTCCGTACTGGGGTTTGACGGTCCCTCTGCGGCTGGTGTTTTTGCCTGTGTATTGTTTTCAGGTTTCCCAGGTTTCTCTGCTGGTCGTGGCTTTGATCCAGCTGGAAGTGCCCCAGGAGGTGGATAGAGTGTTCCAGTTAGCGTATAGCATATATGTACTAGTACTGTTAGCCGGGGAATTCCCTGTGCTTGTGGGATTGTGTTATCCATTGTAGTACTTGTATTTATGTTTGTATAAATGCTGTACTGTTGTATCGTGTATTTGTAAACTGGGATATTTTAAGTACGATGGTATTTTAAATTATATGTTTTAAACCGTCAGGCCCAAAGCGAAACTTTTAAGCCACTTTTTGTATGCTTCCGCTATGTTTATGTGGTTTAACTCTGAGTAGAGCACGAGGCCTCACATTTTTGGTATCAGAGCTTAAGCTGGGATAAGCTCGATTTCTTCGATCACACTTGAGTCTAGGCACAATGTTGTGTGTTGCATGTGCTTGATGATGTGATCTCTTTGCTGCAATTACTTATGTTGTATTTGTTCTGTTGTGATCTTACCCTCTTGTGTTTCTTAGATGCTGCCTATACGTAGGGGTAGAGGTAGAGGGCTGATTCCGAAAGAGTCGGAAGGTCAGACAGAAGGTGATCAGCTAGTTTTCCCCGTCGTAGTCGCGGTAGGCATGCCGAGGATGAGGTTGATGAGTTGGCTGCCCGAGTGAATGACATGGAGCTTGTCATGGCGAGGTTTCAGCGTATGAATCCTCCGGTTTTCAATGGTGATGAGTCTAGTGCTGATGCAGATTCATGGTTATAGCATGTCACGGGTTTGTTTAACCGTGTGCAGTATGAAGATGAACTCAAGTTGAGTCTGGCTATTTTCCAGTTGAGGAAAGGTGCGGAGCGTTGGTGGAGAGGCGCTTCGAGGACCTTGGAAGAGACTGGAGTAGGGATTACGTGGGGCAGTTTTTGCGTTGATTTCCGTTAGGAGTATGTCCCGGAGTCCTACGTGAACGCCCGTGAGCGTGGGTTCGATAATTTGGAGCAGGGCAGTATGTCTGCTAGAGAGTATGCCCGTAGGTTTTCTTCCCTTCTTGCCTACGTGCCGCATATTTCTGGTCGGGAGAGAGCGAAGAGAACTAGGTTTCTTGAGGGGTTGAACGAGGAGTTGTATTCCTTGGTTTTGGCTAGCTCACCGAAGAGCTATGCAGAGGCGGTTGACAGTGCGATTGACATCGAGGATGGTTTGAGGAACCGTCGTTCCCGTGGCAGGCCGCAGGTGGCGCAGAGTAGTCATCCAGTGGTTCAGGGAGCGCAACCTTCCCAGTCTGTGCAGTCGTCTCAGCCACCCCAACAGCAGCAACAGGTAGCCCAATAGTTTGGACATCAGAGGTTTAGGCCTCGTGGTAAGCAGTTTAAGAAGAAGTCTGGTTCTAGTTCTTCTGGTTCTGGTAGCTCCAGCAGTGGTGGTACCAAAGTGGAGTATTGTGATCAGCGTGGTGGAAGGCACCCTACAGCACAGTGTGTAGGTGTGCAGGGTTCTTGCAATGTCTATGGTCAGTACGGAAACTTTGCTAGAGTGTGTCCTTTGTCTGGATCGCAGCATACCGCAGCTCCACCGCAGGGTCGAGGTGGATCGTCTAGAGGTCGTTTTGCTTTTCCTCTTCAGCAGCAGAGGTTGGGGAGCCTCAGTTTAGGCCGTTTCAGCAGCCTGGTCCTTCGCGGTTTGGACAGTCTTCCCACCATAAGTTTTCTGGACCTCAGTTTTCCCAAGTGAACGCCATGACCAGGGAGCAAGCGGAAGGCACACCGGGCGGCGGGATTATCCAAGGTACTTGCTTTGTTTTTGATTTGGCGATAGTGTGTTGTTAGCCAACCTGATCAGGCTAGTGATGTGGGATTTTGACTGTATAGTGGGAATGGACGTGTTGTCTAGTTATAGGGCCACTGTGGATTGTTTCCATGGCGTTGTGCGATTTAGGCCCCAGTCTGGCGAGAAATGGAATTTCTACAGCCAAGATTCCTAGTTGAAGATCCCTTTAGTCTCTGCGATGGAGATGTTTAGCCTGTTGTCGCTTGAGAGTGCTGGTTTTATGATATATGCCTTAGATGCATCATCTTTTTCGAGCGTAGAGCTTAGTAGAGTCCATGTGGTTCGACATTTCCCGGATGTGTTTCCCGAGGAGATTCCTGGTTTTCCTCCGAGGCGGGAGATAGACTTCAGCATTGAGTTGGTTCCTGGTACAGCTATGATATATGCCTTAGATGCATCATCTTTTTCGAGCGTAGAGCTTAGTAGAGTCCATGTGGTTCGACATTTCCCGGATGTGTTTCCCGAGGAGATTCCTGGTTTTCCTCCGAGGCGGGAGATAGACTTCAGCATTGAGTTGGTTCCTGGTACAGCTCCGATTTCGCATGCTCCGTATCGTTTAGCCTGAGTTGAGGGAGCTTAAGGAGCAGCTTAGTGATCTGCTGGAGAAGGGATTCATTAGGCCTATCATGTCCCCGTGGGGAGCGCTTATCTTGTTTGTTAAGAAAAAGGACGGGTCGATGAGGATGTGCATCGACTTTAGGCAGTTGAACAAGGCGACAGTGAAGAATAAGTGCCCTTTGCCTAGGATCGATGATCTTTTTGACCAGTTGCAAGGTTCTGCCGTATTTTCAAACATCGATCTGCATTCTGGGTATCATCAATTGTGCATCCGTGAGCAGGATGTTGAGAACACTGCGTTTCGTACGAGGTATGGGCATTACGAGTTTCTAGTTATGCCTTTTGGTTTGACGAATGCTCCCACAGTTTTCATGGACTTGATGAATAGAGTCTTTAGAGAGTTCGTCGATCAGTTTGTGATTGTGTTTATCGATGACATTTTAGTGTACTCTAAGACTCCGTTGCAGCATAAAGAGCATTTGATGCTGGTTCTTCAGAAGCTTCGAGACTCGCAGCTGTATGCCAAGTTTTCCAAGTGCGAGTTTTGGTTGGACCGAGTTGTGTTTCTGGGTCATGTGATCTCTGTTGATGGTATTTCTGTGGATCCCAGTAAGGTTGAGGCTGTTCTTAACTGGGAGCGTCCCAAGAGTGTTGCTGAGATTCTTAGGTTTGGCTGGCTATTATCGGTGGTTTATCGAGGGATTCTCCAGTATAGCTAAGCGAATGACGCAGTTAACTTAGAAAGACAAGAGGTTTGTTTGGACTGAGCAATGCGAGAATAGTTTTGTGTTGCTCAAAGAGAAGCTAACTTCTGCGCCTGTGTTAGCCTTGCCGTGTGGTTCAGGTGGTTTTGTTGTTTGTGCAGATGCTTCTTTGAATGGATTGGGTTGTGTGTTGATGCAGAATGGTCGAGTCATTGCTTATGCCTCTCGGAAGTTGAAGCCGCATGAGAATCGTTACCCAGTTCATGATTTGGAGTTAGCAGCAGTGGATTTTGCCTTGAAGATTTGGTGCCACTACCTGTATGGTGAGAAATTTGTGGTGTACTCCGACCACAAGAGTCTTCAGTAAGGGCTTCAATGAATGAAGTCCTTGGTTCGGAAAGACCTGAACCGAAAGGAAGGAACTGCTTTTTCTAGAGATCGGCAAAGCACGGATAAAGGAGCTTCAAAGACTGAAAAAGGTACAGTGGGGTGAGAAAGAAAGATTGGTTGGTGGGCTTTATGCCAAAAACGAGAAAGTACCTCGATTCAGTGGAGTAGGTTCCGTTGGGCATTCATTCTGGGCAGAAAGATAGACTAAGCTACAACTTCCTATGGGCTTGCTGCTTTTAATCCTATTTGGCTGGTGAAATAGTTGAACGAAGACTCGCATTATTCATTGGGTTCTGGTGGATTAACCAAGACAAGTCAAGAAAAGTAATAAGATAAGAAAGAAAAGCGGAAAGATGACTAAAAATGAAGGACAACGAAAAGGTACCACAAAAAAAGTGCAAAAAGATGATGAAGGAAATGAGAATCGGAGAGTACATATAGGAAATCATCTCCGGACCTTTCATTTTCCTTACTCCCTTTGGTTTTTGGACGGCCACTATCTTAGACAGTTAGTTCCCCCTAGCTTTCAAGTCAAGGTCCACAACTGACAGCTTTCGTTGGCCTGCAGGGAGTCGTTTCTTAACTTCAATCCGCTTGCTTAGATCCCGGGCGAGCCCTAACAGAGAGGCTTTCTCATTCAGCTACATTAGCTAAAAAGTATAGTTGGCATTAGCATTTTCTTTCGGTGGGAATGACAACTGTCTGTTTTCTCAGTCAGATTTGAACATGAGACAACGTAGATGGATGGAGCTGCTTAAGGATTTTGATTGTGAGATCAAATACCAGCCTGGGAAGATGAATGTAGTTGCTGATGCATTGAGCAGAAAGGATCAAGTGGCGATGCTGGTCGTCGATGTAGATTTCGAAGGTCCATGAGCATCTTAGTACTACTGGTTGGAGTTTTTACCCAGCTGAGGATTATGTTGTGATGTCTTCTTTTCAAGTTGAGCCACAGCTTGTTTCTAGCATTAGAGCAGCTCAAAGGACTGATCCATCTATCCATGAGTTAAAGCTGAAGGTGAGAGCTGGTCAGCTTGAGGAGTATTCTGTTTCTTCTGATGGTTGCTTGAGGTTTCATGACAGGCTTGTTGTGCCAAATCTGATTGATTTGAAGGAGATATCTTGCGAGAAGCGCACTGCAGTAGGTATAGTTTCCATCCTGGTGCAAGGAAGATGTATCATGCCTTGAAGCAGCATTACTGGTGGGCTGGTTTGAAGAGTGATGTTGCTGACTTTGTAGCTCGATGTCTGAATTGTCAGCAAGTCAAGGCAGAGAGGATGAGACCTGGTGGTTTGTTGCATAGCTTAGAGGTGCCCCAATGGAATTGGGAGCACATAGCTATGGATTTTGTCACGCATTTGCCCCGTTCCCGCAGAGGTTGTGATGCTGTGTGGGTTGTGATAGACAGAATGTCGACTGTGCACTTCATTCCCTACAACATGAGCTATTCTTTGAAGAAGATGGTGAAGCTGTACATAGATTTTGTGGTACGTTTGCATGGTGTGCCAGTTTCGATTGTTTCAGATCGTGATCCTCGATTTACTTCCAAGTTTTGGAAGAGTTTACAAACAGCTTTGGGAACTAGATTGGCTATAAGTATAGCGTATCACCCCCAAAACAGATGGCCAATCGGAGAGGACTATCCATATTTTAGAGGATATTTTGAGAGCTGTTGTGATGGACTTCAGTGGTAGCTGGCAAGACTCATTGTCTTTGGTTGAGTTTTCCTACAATAAAAGCTATCAGGTCACGATTGGCATGACACCGTTTGAAGCTTTGTATGGCAGAAAGTGTAGATCTCCAGTGTGTTGGGAAGAAGTGGGGGAGAAGCAGCTGTCTTCCCCAGAGTTTGTGCAGCGGATGAGAGATCAGGTGGACTTGATTCTCCAAAGAATGAAAGCTGCTCAAGATCGCCAAGCCAGTTATGCGAATAAGAGGCGTAGGCCTTTAGAGTTTGAGGTTGATGATCTAGTTTTCCTTAATGTTTCTCTTTTTCCGTAGTGTTATGAGATTTGGTTTCAAGGAAAAGTTAGCTCCTCGTCATGTTGGTCCTTAGGAGATCTTAGAGAGGATTGGTCCTTTGGCTTATCGGCTGTTGTTGCCACCAGATTTGTCTTCCTTACATGATGTGTTTCATGTTTCGATGTTGAGGAAGTATGAGCCAGATCCCTCGCATGTGTTGAGGACTGACGAGGTTGAGTTAGATCAGACTTTGAGCTATGTTGAGTTTCCCTTGCAGATCTTGGACAGAAAAGATAAACAGCTGAGGAATAAAACCATTCCCTTGGTGATGGTTCAGTGGAGCAAGCACGGTAGAGAAGAAGCTACTTGGGAACTGGAAGAAAAGATGCAACGTGAGTGGCCGCATCTGTTTGAGTAGATGTTGTTTTAGTTCCAGTAGTTGCTTGTATTTCTTTCCCCAGTTATCTTGAACACTTGTTTTGGATTTGATCGATTTCGAGGACGAAATCCTATTTTAGTGGGGGAGAGATGTGAGACCCGAAAGCTAATGAGATTAATTGAGTTAATTAATCGGGTTTTGTAGAGATCAGCTTTGAGTTGATGAGCTTGGAGAAGCTATCGGGTTCTGTTTGTCTTTAGAACAGTTTCGGGTAGTTGAGTTCTTTCGCGGAATCTGTTCAGCAGTTAGCGCAAGTTATCGCTGAATGTTGGCGCTCAGCAGTGGTGACGTCAGCAGTAGTGGTTGTATTCAGCAGTCGTAGCGAGATCAGCAGTCGCTGAGCAGTAGCGAGTGCGCTAGCGTATTTCAGCAGTCAGTAGTTCTACGTCGTCGTTTGGATTAGTTGGAACGACAGCGTTTTGGATTAGCAAAGAAAGCTCAGCTGTAAGTTGCGTTAGCGTCAGCTGTGTGAGAGATCTGTTGTAGCGTTGCTAACAGATGTTCGTTAGTATTCAGCAGTGAGTAGCGGGTGACGTGTCCAGCTGCGACAGTAGTTCTCTGCGACGTCGTTTGAGTTAGTAGAGATCTGTTTTGGCGTAGAGCGAGATCTGTTGCAAGATCTGTCTGCGAGCGGGAATATCAGTTGCGATAGTTCAATTATTGGTGGATACTGTTCTTTCAGCTGTGATCAGCTTTGACTTATATTAGAGTGGTCTTCGAATTGAGTATCCAGTTTCCATACTTAGAATATTTCCCGATAGCAAATTATGTCGCGATACCCTAGCTACTGTTCACCGAACCTTATCTTCTTCGATTGCCGATGGTAGACAGCTCTGTCGAGAGCGAGAGTGGTAGCGTTGGACTCCTCTTGCTGAGACGCTTCGTTTGGTGATGCTTTATGGACGTTTACTTGAAGCTGGTGAGGTGTGCGAAGACATCTCCCTTGTGTAGTCTGTTAGCATAAGCGTCGGATTTCGCTCCTAGCTTGTTGGGGTAAGTAAAGGTCCTGCCTTTAAGCTTTGATTAAGCTTTCTGTTGAGTTAGAGAGGTAGGATTAGCGTTGGTGGAGTTCGTAACTCCCAGCTGCTGTTTTCTGTGTTCCGGCCTTTGAGCAGTTGCTTGTGCTGGCTTAGCAGGTGGTGGATCTGCGTCATTGTGGCAATCTGCTTGTAGTAATTGTTGCACAAAGATTTGAGGTACGGATGTGAGCTTGTTTGTAGCTTAGGATTGAGCATGGATTATGTGTCTGCTGTGTATGCTCTGTGCTGTTATCGTTTGTGCATTGTGTTGATATCAGTCTGTTTGCATTTTGCATACACGCATTATCCTGTTGAGCTCTGCTTTGCTAGCTATGACCGTTTCTGTTTGAAATTGTGACCAGGATGCCATGTTCAAGGACGAGGGGGTAGTTCCTATATACCTTGGAGGCGAGCGGGTAACTCCCGTACCTCCCACTGTCTGTCGTTTCCTTTGATCAGACCTTGCTGTTGAGCTGTTGTTGAGATCCTTTGGCTCCCTGCTTTCTGTTGTAGCCTTGATCCCTTGCATAGCATGTGCATATTTATCTGTTGTTTTCCTTATGCTGTTTATTGCTGCTCTCCGTACTGAGGTTTTACGGTCCCTCTGGGGCTTGTGTTTTTGCCTGTGTATTGTTTTCAGGTTTCCCAGGTTTCTCTGCTGGTCGTGGCTTTGACCCAGCTGGAGGTGCCCCAGGAGGTGGATAGAGTGTCCCAGTTAGCGTATAGCATATATGTACTAGTACTGTTAGCCGGGGAATGCCCCGTGCTTGTGGAATTCTGTTATCCGTTGTAGTACTGGTATTTGTGTTTGTATAAATGCTGTACTGTTGTATCGTGTATTTGTAAACTGGGATATTTTAAGTACGATGGTATTTTAAATTATATGTTTTAAACCGTCAGGCCCAAAGTGAAACTTTTAAGCCACTTTTTGTATGCTTCCGCTATGTTTGCGTGGTTTAACTCTGAGTAGAGCACGAGGCCTGACAACTGCACTCTTTGCAGACTGGGAATCCTCCATGTCTAGGAGCGCTGGCCCCCTGCTGCTGTGGCCTCTGCTGGCCCTGGGGTCTCTGTTGCTGCTGCCCCTGAGGAGTTGGGCCACTAGAAGGCCCCTGGAATGGTCTCTTCGCTGGAGGCTGCGAAGACTGGCCCCTGACGGGCTGCTGCATCTGACGCTTCCTCTGGAAGTCATCCCTCATGTCCTTCCGGCCTCTCTCAGACTGGTATGCCCTATTCACCGCTGCCATATAAGTAGCCACGTCCGCCATATTGACATCGTGGCGAATGTCTGGTCGTAGTCCATCAGTAAACTGCCGCAGCTTCTCACTCTCCACAGTCGCAATATATGGCACAAAGTGACACCCCCGCTCAAACTACCTCACATTCTCTGCTAAAGACTTGTATCCCTGGCGGAGACTCATAAACACCCGAATAATCTGGCTCCGGGCATCAGCAGTGAAATACTTCTCAAAGAACACCTTCTTGAATTCCTCCCAAGTCAGACTCTCCATATATAGACCAACCACTGCGCTCTCCCACTAAAGAGCTGTGTCTCCCTTCATCATAAAGATAGCACATCGGACCTTGTCAGCGTCCGGGAGACCCATGTAAGCATAGATGGTCTCCAGGATTGGATCCACTCCTCACCAATAAGTGGATCAGTAGTACCGGCAAACTCCTTAGGTCCCTGCTTGTGGAACATCTCAGCAACGTCCTCCTCATGCGACTTCCTGGGTTTTCTCCGACTGACGCTCCAACAGCCTAGTAATCCCGGCTAGCATATCCACACTAGCCCTCTCGTATGATGTCAACTGAGGAGGTGGGGGAGGAGGAGGAGGCGTAGCATCATCCTGATGGATCCTGTCGCGTCGGGGAGGCATTCTGGTATACCAAAACATTATCACCTAAATCTAAGTGAATGACTAAGTGCATAACTCTTAAAAATTCTAAGGTCAAACTCACGCAGAAATAAAACATGAAGCATGCGAACATAAACATGAATCAATAAACAGTAATGTTAAATCCTCCATACTGTTTAAAATCAGACTGAGTAATAGTACGGAACATGACATGCTAAAAATCAATATCTGAAAAGCGTATCATAACAAAATAGAGACATCATAGTGGTCACGGGGTACTGCTGCGACAGGCTCTCAGAGGTCCTCACCACCGGTCGGCATGAAATCAACAGGGTCATCACCTGCACCATTTAAATCTAGTGAGCCTAGAGGCTCACATGCTCTATCTTTTAAAATAACAAGGTAGATATACATAAAGTCGCATGCAAGCACGTACTTGTAGTAACGTAACTTTAAAACATGCATGCACGGATGATCTTAAAACCTTGTTCGTACATTTTATACCATATCATAACATATAACGTACATAAGGCATGACATAACGTAACATGAAAAATGTATGAGTCGTATCAGTGAATATGAGCAGACGTGTGACTGATCAGTCGAAATAACCAACGTATGTGGTGGTGCGGTTCACCCGACCTTACCTCGGGGTCCCAATCACCTACTAGTAACGTAACTTTAAAACATGCATGCACGGATGATCTTAAAACCTTGTTCGTACATTTTATACCATATCATAACATATAACGTACATAAGGCATGACATAACGTAACATGAAAAATGTATGAGTCGTATCAGTGAATATGAGCAGACGTGTGACTGATCAGTCGAAATAACCAACGTATGTGGTGGTGCGGTTCACCCGACCTTACCTCGGGGTCCCAATCACCTACTATGCCACTTCACCATGTCGTGATCACATGGATCCATAGGCTCATAATCCTACATTAAAACAGGGGATCCCGGACCCGGCTACCCGGCTAGCTCTCATCATTAAACTTTGCCACATCACTTCAATCCCTCGTGTTTTATCTTAAAAAAATTCATGCCTGATCGTTTCATAGAATCTCATTATGCGTGATCTTAAAATCATGCAATTTAAAAGCTTATCCCGTCAATGGATATTTAATCATTTCCTTTAAAAATTTTACGTACATCGAAATACTACATGGATAATTAAATTTACATTTACGGGCTTCTAAATTTTCTACTTCGGTCAAGAACTGGTTCAGGAGCTTGGCCCACTAACTCTAGACTTAACTTAAAAATTGAAATTAGCCCCTAACTTTAAAATTCGCCTTTAACATCCTTAAATCCTCCAATTTTGACTAATTCAAAATCAATTGACCAATTTTGACCTTGAAATCAAAGACCAATTTTGACTTTAAAATAAGTTGACCAATTAAAATCCCATGGTCAATTTTTTTTGACTTAATTGAAAATCCAATAACCTCAATTTTGACTTAAAAACTTAAAAACTTAAAATAAGGCATTAGATCCAAAGTAATTAAAAGTTTGACCAAAATATTTAACTTTAAAAGATTTGACCAAAAATCATAAAATTGGACCTCCACTTTAAAATTAAAATAACCGATCCTGAATTAAAATAATTTGGACCAAATTTAAACATTTTGACTCGAGACTCGACTAGACCACCCGTCCAACCAAACCGAACCAACCGTTCCAATTGAACCGAACCACACACAAAACCCTACACTCAAACACACGCACGCCTCCATGCATCTCGACCCGCCGCCATTCATCTCAAACATGCGACCTGCTCCGGCCGCCCTGGTCGGAGCCCCGTTGGCTGGACCCCCAGGTCCAGCTGGCCCCAACTGGACCAGCCACGGCTCGAACCATGAGCCACATGGTTCAGCCGAAGCCTCACAATAGCGACATGCGTCGCTCTTCGCGTGTGGCTGACCGAGCAGCCATGGCTCATCCAACGTATAGCCTCAACTCTACCTTCATGGACCACCTCTAGCCCTCCCTTGGAAGACCAATACCCATACTCAAGCCCCCTAGAACATCCTCGACCGAAGCCCCACACGGTTGGATAAAAAACGTGTTGGAAAAATATGGACATGCATGGATTTCAATCATGAAGCATAGATCTAAACGTGTTGCATACAATTCGTGTCATACATTTAGAAAAGCAGTATACTATAGCTTAAATGATGAGAAAAGGAATCGATATTACATGTCTGGCATGGAGAAAGATGAGATCTGCGAGTTATCGACGTAGAGGACGCGAGATCGGGACAGAAACCACCTTGGATCACAAAAATTCCTTAATTTTCGAAGCTTGAGGGAAGGAGTGGGACGTGCAAGTGAGGGAGGAGGGAGTGGAGGCAATGGCTAGGGTTAAGATTGTTTAGAGTTGGAATGAAAGGAATGAAGGTGCCAAAAATGACCCCTCGTGATTAATTAAGAAATAAAAAAAGGTTTTTTACATGCTTACCCCTCCACTAATTGAAATGCTAATTAAAAACTTTAAACTTGGTTTTAAAATGTCTAATTTTCGTCACAAAAGTTTCCTCAAATTTTAAAACACATTAAAATCAATTAAAACAGCCCGTATAGGCAAAAAACGGGTTCCCCTAAAAAATAATAATAAAAGGCCCACTTTTTCGGAAATTGCTGCTTAAAATAATAAATTTTTATTCTTAAAAATCTAAGGACTTAAAAGAATCTCAAATTATTTTCATCCCGGTCGTCCCTAGTCTCGTCCACGCGTGCGTAACTCAAACAGGCTAAAAACATGACATGCATACCATGCAACATAAAAATCATAAATAAATCACATAAAATGGTATGTAATCATCTAAAATTATTTTCTCCCTAATCATGCACTCACTTCTACGTATTCATAAATTTCTAGCCGTTACATGCGGCATCCACTAAGAACCTCCATAAGGATCCTGCTGCGACAGGTTAGAACGATGTCCTCTTGTCGGACACATCCTCGAAAAGTGTCCAGTCTGCCCACAAGAATGGCAAGCGCCCCACGCTCCTTGACACTACGAAGTCAATTGCTTGCCACCGCACTGACCACAAGTCACTATCCTCAAACCCGATCCACCAGAGCTGCCCGAACCGGAAGAACTCGAACCGATCTCTTGAACTGCTTCTCTCTCGGCCTGAACCTCTGATGGTCCGAAGACTGCGATGACTAAGAAGGCTGGAAAGGAGGCACTCCAAACGGCATAGGAGAAACACCCGTCCGGCTATTTTTCGAACCCGAGCTTGTCTATTCGAAAGACTCTCCTCGCAGCATCAGCATAAGTGGAAGGGGAAGCTGCTAACACCAAAAGATATAGTTCCTCTCTCAAACCTTCCAAAAACCTGTTCCGCTTCGCCCTTTCTCGCTAGAAACATGGGGAATATAGGCGAGAAGGGAAGAAAACTGTCTCGCATACTCAGCCACCTTCAGATCCCCTTGCACCAAGTTATCGAACTCACGCTCCTTGGTGTTTTAGTACGACTCGGGGATGTACTACTGACGAAAGGAGGCACAGAAACTCTCCCACGAGATCATCGTACCAATCTCTGTCATCGCTAGGGAAGTTCCTCTCCACCATAGCTGCACCTGCTCTCTCAACTGGAAAGTTGCTAAACTCAGTCTCCTCTCATATACATACTGCACACGGTCAAACAAACCCACTAAGTGCACAAGCCATCCCTCGGCTGCAAGACCACCTTAAGCACCACTGAAGGTAGGAGGCTTCATCCGTTGGAACCTAGCCATAACCATATCCATATCATCAACTTGTCAAATCAAATGCTCCACCTCAGCCTCTGTCTGCCTCGCACAACGACGCAAAGGAACTCTCTTCTGGGCAATATCCTCCACACTATCCGAAACTCTATGCTCTTCTACAGTCTGCCTACCAACTCTACCTCTAACTCTCCTCGGCGGCATATATTAGGTACACAAAGGTCAGAACAAACAAATCAGGTAATCATGTAGTCACGCACATGCAGGAGGATAATCATTGTGCCTAGACTCGAGTGTGATAGAAAAGAATCGAGCTTATCCCATCTTAAGCTCTGATACCAAAATGTTAGGTGCTATAAATCAGAGAATTAAGCACGCGATTAACCAGAAAACATGGAAGCTTAAAAGTGAATAAAATTTTCTTTTGGCCTGACTGAAATATAACTTTTAAAAATATGCGAATACTCAAAATACAAACGTAGAGCGAGGTCAAATAGAAAACAATAACAAATCGCTCAAACAGTACATGTATATAATCACAACAGCAAAAACATCGAATCTTCAAACCACAACTACTCAGGGCATCCCTTGGTAAATGTCACGATGGACTATATACATAACTGGGAACTCTACAACGTCTATGGGGCACCACCAGCTGACGTATCACCTGTGCCAGCTGAAATACCTGAAAACCATATACACAACAAAACAGCCCCAAATGGAAGGGGTTAACCCCAGTACGGAGATCAACATAAAAAATCAAGTAGATAGCTCAAGATATAACATGATATGCGATGCATGAGAACAGAAGTAATCATCGGAGCTCAAACAAAAACCGAAGCAGGGATCCATAAATCTCAAGGAAATAGCTCAATAGCTGGAGATACGAAGCTCAAAGAAACAACTCAACAGCTGGAGATACGAAGATCAAGGATCAACGGAGCTCAACGCAATAGCCGAAACAGGAATCCATGGAGCTCAAGAAATAGTTAAACAGTTGACGATCAACAGTAGTGGCCGCAGGGCATGTGAGAGCTAGGCTATCCACTCGTCTCAACACGCAGTACCAGAAGCAAAGATAGAACAGCTCAACCCGCTGGTGCCCAAGCTTATGAGAGCATGGTAGCTATCCACTCGTCTCATAGCGGCAACAAACAGAACATCAGGGAGAAGAGGAGCACGGGCGTTACCCGATCATCCTCAAGTAACCCAACAGAATGCTTCCTGATACTAACCGATTAGCACAACAGGACACGGCTAACAAAGGATGAGCTCAACAACAAACGGCTAACAGAAGATTACAAAGGAGGAGCTCAACAACAAAACAACATGCGAATGACAAGGGAGGAGCTCAACATGCCATGCGTGTATGCAGAGCAACAACTTGCCATATAAACAACATGACATATGCAAGCAATAACACAAAACCAACAGGCATACACACTGATCCACATAACGGAACGCCTACAGATATATCCAAGAATATCTCAAAGCTATAAACATAAGCTCAGATCCGTATCTTACGCATATCTTGACAAAATACCTCAACCAAGCTCATGGACATAGCAGCTCATGCCACAGTTGGCGCACGACTCATGGTCGATAGCTCAGGGCGGAGAAACATGCCAGAATACACAAGGGAGGCTTTAATCTGAATCGAAGCTCAAATCGGCCGGAAATCGCGAAACACAGCTCACGTAGCTCCTCAGCGATTTCTTCCGTCCGGCCTCCTCTTGGCTCCAAACTGGTACAGAAACTTCGAGCTAGTAGAGTGATTTCCAACCAAGGTACCCTCACTCAAAACTAATTGGCTAATCTCCGACGATCTGGGAAATACTAGGTCGGATGAATAGTAACCCTGAGGGTTTGGAAAATATCTAACGTGAGCTTCCCGAAGAAGATATAGGAGATGAGTGGTCTAAAAATGACTAAGTGTTGGTCAACGAGCGGTATATATACTCACGCTCAACATGGCTACAGTGATCCCAGATCAGCTGGGACCTCAACACTGCATTCAGTACACGGCAAAGCAACTCAGCTTGCACATTCCAACCATCTTTCTCCCCCAGCAGCTCAGCTCACATATGTCCAGCTTTCGCACACTATACAACTTACGAACTACACCCAGCTCTAGCGGATATAGATCGCACACTCTTCAGTTCAGAGTGCAGATCAGCTATCACCCAAAGCTGACCGCACCAACAGCTTGTGCCACGCATAGTAGTTCAGATCACATCCGTAGATCAGATCACGCTCCCTACAGCTAATCTGTTCGTCCTGTTTGCTCATCACTGACTCGAAATTATCAGCAGTCATCCTCAAAGCTGTTCTACACTATCAACTTACACCCAGACAGGAGGTCTTTCCTAAACAGCTCGGACACCCGTGATATGTCTACTCAACTCAGAACACAAGGCACATCCCCAAACTGAATCCAGGTTACATCTCACTACCTCAAACTGCTAACGTCTCAGATCTGTTACACCGACAACCCACCCTAAGACGGAACAGATCACACGAGCTCAGCACAGGGAAAACCGCACAGTACCACCAAACATCTTATGCAAACTTAGGCCAGATCACGCCCTAACAATCAGCTCAGGATGCTCTATCTAGCTTATGACAGCCAAAGCAACCCACGATACTCTCAGCTCACAGCACCTAAGCATGGAACAGCTCGTGAGATGCACAGTAGCATAGCTCGCAGCAACAGGCCCGATCACGCACTGACCAGCTTATACGAACTGAAAATCTCTCGCCAAAGTTCAATACGTGCGACCAGCTCACGCCTGGTCTGAAATCCACGAACAGCTTTCACCTAAGCTGAAGACCAGAAACAATGCACCCCAACACACGAAATCTTATCCCTAGCTCAGAGCACCCAGATCATCCCAAAACTGAACTCAGCTTAAGCTCATACAACGAAATCCCCAAGTTGTTCGCCTCCATGCTGTTATCCCCAAAATTGCTTGCGGCAGAAGACTCAAACAAACACAACGCAGTAGATCAGCTTTGAACTGTTCCACTCAGATCGCCCCGCGATCTGAGATCAGCACAGAGCATTCAGCTTAACTTACGATCTCCATAACAGTAACCAATTCCAAACTCAGGTTACACTGCTCAGCTCACGTCAACCAGCTCCGGTCGCGTACTCTTACTAGCTTGCAATGGTCAACCCAGCTCTCAAGGGTCAACTCAGCTTGCGACGCTTCTTCCGAAACTGACATCAGCTCAGAGCGCTGCACTGTATTGGTTCACGCTACAGCAGCAACAACACAGCTAACGTGCCCAGCACGGCTAAACATGGAACAGGGCTCATCTGTCAGCTGGCACCCGGTCTGGTTCCATCTCACGTAACTACCCAGCACGCTTCTAAGCTGAAACTCTCAAACTGTGCTTCCAGTGCACTCCAATCGGCTTAGACCTCTTGGATCAACATAGAACACCAGAAAAGCTCACAACGGTGCTGATCTAAACTACAACCTGAAGCAGTTCACTCTCCTGAGCACAGGTCGCTCAAACATCTTGCACCCGTGCTGGTATAAACTGGAACCCAAAGCAGTTTCCTGCATCATCAGCTTAGCACGATACTTAAGATAAGCTTGCATCTGAGCTAATCTATCTCAACCAAGACTCTCTAAGCTGCTAAATCCTGATTAGTAATCACTATATGGATTGATTAAGCCGTTAGTTACCTCGGCTAATTACAGTCCTCACAGTGTATGATTTCTGGAACAGTGCACATACATCCATCATGGACCTGGAATCCAAGAAATGCACATGTCGAGAATTTAATATTGACAAGATTTCATGTTCACATGCAATAACAGCGATTTTCCTGAAAATTTTGATTTTTATTCATTGTGCTCTATTTATTATTCTGTTATGTTGTGGTCACTGGCTTATGCTGACCCAATTTATCCAATTTGTTATGTTGTGTTCATTAGCGTATACTGACCCAATTTA
Organism: Dorcoceras hygrometricum; assembly: GCA_001598015.1. NCBI lineage: Eukaryota > Viridiplantae > Streptophyta > Magnoliopsida > Lamiales > Gesneriaceae > Dorcoceras > Dorcoceras hygrometricum. The sequence continues at coordinate 27,444 of KQ986748.1, forward strand.
TCCAATTCCGCTGAATGAGTGGCCACGATAAGATATTTTAGTTCTACCACCCATTGTAAAGAGAAGAAGGGGATGAAAAAAATAAAATAGACTTCCTTCCATTGATTAATTTAGTGTAGGTGAAGTTAGGATGTTTCTTATTTAATTGTGAATTCTTGATTGTTTTAATTATTGTATATTGTGTTGATATTTCTGTAATTGTACATCGCGTTGATCGAGAGTGGTTTGATTCTGGGTGGAGTTGTGGGTCGAGGGTGTGTGGAGGGTGCATGGAGTTTGGGTCGAGTGTCAAATGTGGGTTGAGTGTCAAATTGAGTGTGTGTCAAGCCTGGAGTGTAAGTCGAATGTGGGTCGAGTGTACATGGAGTGTTTGTCGAGTGTGCATGAAGTGCATGTGGGTCGAGTGCGCATGGAGTGCTTGTCGTGAGTCGAGAGTTTTGGGGTTTGGGGTTGGGGTCGAGCCTCGGTCGAGTTGGGTCGCTATGGCTCAAGTTTCCACCTTGACTCTGTTTGAATTGGAGTTTTGTGATTTGCACTCATAATATGACAGAGTATGTATATAAAGATGAAATTGTGACATATATATGACAAACAACATATAACATATTCGACATATCATATGTTGTTATAAGTTTTATAAGTGTATAATATGACATAACATATATATGAGTGTATATAAGTGATAAAACAAACCATATGTATATATGTTATAAGTTTTATAAACACAAAATATGAGTTGTAATACACGTGCTTATTATCATAAGTGTAGTGTAAATTACGTGAATAAGTGATTAAATATTAGAAATACTATAAATAAATTGAATAAGTTAAGATCATTCCAGATAAACTACTAATCAGAATTAGACACTCCATAAACTCGACCCATACATTCGACCCACAGTCTCGATCCAGTTTCATACCTCACAACACAATCTCGACCCACCCATATCACACAACACAATATCAACCAAGTTTCATACCACACAACACAATCTCGACCCGCCCTTACCACACAACACAATCTCGATCCATTTTTATACAAATCAATAGAAACTCAATAAGGTATAAAAACAATCACACTTTTCATTATAATCAAAACCAACTCATTATAAAAACAATCTCAATCCAACATCCATGCCTGTGGCCACAAACTACAAGTACAAAATTTCTTAAAAACTGTAACCAATGCATCGCTTAAAGTATACACATTCTGTCCAATTAATGTAAAGGTTGCAGCTGCTACGGCATAAACTCCACACTCACCACTGCAAAACATTCATACATTTCGAGAAAATATTAAACTACAAGTATAGATAAAAAGAAGTTAAACAATTTATACCTAAGAGATTTCGTGGGGAACTCAGTTGGCCTAACAATGTTCCACTGAGTGACCGCATCAGTCTGAACTCTCATTGCCATCAAAATATGCGGCACCATGAGATCTAGTGGCTTGATGAGGTCCAAAAGACGCTACCATCTGAATCCACACTGCGGTCTGAATCCAAAACTGTCAGTTTCTTTGCTTTTGGAACAATATTCACAAGATGTCTTATCCCAGGGTGTTGTTGGCCAATCAGATAACTGTCCTGTCATCCACATCAGCAGACCCTATACATTGGTATGACCACATACTTTGAATGCAGACGAAAGTATTTGGTAGAAACTAGAATCCATCAGCGCAACATCTGCACTAAAAATGTAGGGATATGCCTTCTGCATCTCAAGGAGGCCCAGAAGGAATTCATCGACATGCTAAAATATGTTTAAAGGAAAATTTTTTAACTTAAGTTAAGACGAAAGTAATAGACCATAAATGTTATCAAAACAAATACAACATCAGTGTAAAGCCAAGCCCCCAGAGTGGCCATCTCAAGGAACCAACCCGTCTGGTATGCTGTGATGAGTCCATGTTTTTTCACCAGCACCTAAATTTTCAATCTCCACCTCTATTCTTGCAACGACCTTTGAATAAAGATCTTAATCCTCTGCTCTAGAGCAGGAGCAACAAACGTAACGAGGTCTTGGTCAAGTCTCGTTGATCCTTGGGGCTAGTCCTACTCAACCTGAGCTCCCTCTACTACCAAACATCAATCACACCAATATACTAGTTAAATCCAGCTCTACCACATATAATCATTTTGTGAATTAAACTCAAATTAAATATGAACACAAACAGAACTTACCAAATCCAAAAAGAGACTCTGTTTACAGAGTCTCCTCAGCCCTTGCTACCATCTCCAGTGACGCAGTCAACCCTGCCACAAAACATAGTTAAATTTTAATATAGCATTAAAGTTTCAACATTAGTTAAATATTAATATAAGATCACAAATAAAAACTTTCCACTAGTGGTAATGAATACGCTCCGTGCTCTCCGATCTTTAACAATATTTTTCAAGATCAACATGTCTTACTGGAGACTCCTCAGTATTTTCATGATATTAGCTTGATCCTTTCATATCACAGTCAGTTGAACCTCAACTCCAATCAGATTTTCTTCAAGCCTCTGAAGATGGGATGAACTGACATGAGTTGGACTGGGAGAACTTGGACTTGGAGGAGTTGGACTAGGAGGAGTTGGATTGTGCGGAGGTGGACTGCACGGAGGTGGAGAAGGGTGGTGGACTGAGGGGAGGTGGACTGCATGGAGGTGGACTGAGGAGAGGTAGACTGCACGGAGCTGGACTGAGGGGCAACTGTGTATTCACCAATGAATGTTGGCTGCAGGCTATCTTTAGTCCATGACTCATCAACTTCGACATGCGCCGTGTCACTGCTTATTCATTTAAAACAACAAAATGCCCCGAATATAGTGCATAGATAACAACTCTGCATCAGTCAGTGTAGCATCCCAGAGATATCCTACAATTATTTAAATTCTATCAGCTAACACAAAAACATATGCAAACACAAACTAATAAATTGAATTTCATACTCATACTTACCTCCCATCGACACTACTGAATCCAGTGGTGACATCATTTAGCGAAGTTGAATTGTTCTTATGCCATTTCCTCGTCACCCAATGGCGCTTCCGGGGTAGTAAGATGTCTGTATCCTCTCTACGAGTTGCATAAGCCTCACCAACACCATTAAATACTTTAATATGCCAATATCTTGCAAAAAAAAGAATTAAACACATATTAATTAAATGAAAGGAAACGTATCAAATTTAAAAAATTAATCTATACAAACATATAAATATTATATACCTGCAATGGCTGAACATACCCACCGACATGGAAGCTGCCAAATCCGCTGAACATAAGATCCCGCTTCCGCTTCTTCACTAATTTCTTACAAATCCGCTGTCGCTTCTTCACTAATTTCTTACTCTTGAAATTACCTTCCAGGTCTTTTCGAAGACCCAATAAAGCTTCCTCGTAGGAAAACCTACCCACGGGTAGGTTTAAAACTATCTAGGTCATACAATAGCCTCATCCATTGTGGGTCAACCTCTCCCTTCTTCCTTTTCCTTCGAGGACCCAATACAGTGGACACAAAATATAGGCTAGCCAGCTTTATTTTCTCCATGTTAACCTCAACCCTGATCTCTCTTCCAAATTCATCAATCTAGGCCTTCAAATCATGCAAGGTAATGGTAATCATCCCATGAAAATGAGTTCTACGAAATCTATCCTCCTCCTGAATCGTAGGATAAGTCCTTGAACAGTTAAGCCCCGTGATTAGCCCATACTCCAGCAACGAAAACTGCAGCGATCTCTTGTGGATGTCCATCAATAATTTTGTCACACAGTCAACGACCTGCCTGCTCATCAAGAACCATAGCAATTGGTTTGAGTTAAGATAATATGTGGAAAATCTAATCAAGTTACCAAACTGTCCGTCTTGCACCAGTCGTTGTATCTCATGTTCTTTCTAAAATGAAAGAATTCTTTCACAAGCTTTCAGCGTATTGCGACCCCAAAGTTAATTTTTATTCAAACATTTCATCTGTCTCAAGTTTTGTTGGAAAATAAATCTACAAGACAGAACAAAATAGAAAATTAGGAAGAGAAAATGGGTCGGGTAATGTTCTTATGGGTCGAGTATTTTATCTGGGCCACGTTCTGATTGAGTTTGGGCCATTCTGTCAATCTCGGTCGATTTTCTTGGAGTCTTGGTACAAATCAACCCATATCACCTAGACTCGACCCACAGAATAGACACACGACCCATAATTTACCTTGGCTCATATGTGTGTGCATAATGTAGTGACAAGCCAAACGTAATCATATAGTGACAAGCCACGCAATGTCAGAACAGATTGGACACACAACACACATATTATAAACCCGACCTATAATTTTTCTTTGCTCGACAAAAAAACCAAGGGTTTATGTTTATTTTTTAGGAAAACCACGGTGAGACCCGAAATTTGTTAAATGTATATTGGTTGGAAATTAATCGGTTTTTAGAGATTTCTGGTGGTTCAGATTTCTGTTTGTGAGTTTGGGTTGCATTTTCGGGTCAGATTTCACACTTAGAGAAATTCTGGAAATTTTGGAATTTTCGAGTTTGAAATCTGTTTTGTGGAGAATTCCGTTGGCAGATTTGCTGACGTCATGTTTACTGTTGCGTGTTGGCGTAGCAATTGATGAAGTAAGATTATCTGTTAGCACTTGTGTTATTCTGGACGTTGACAGCAAGTTCCTGTAGCGCGAAGGAAATGGTGCCGTTTGGTGAAGTATCTGCTGGGTGATATCTGTTAGCAGTTAGTTCCTGTAGCGGATGTAAAAGGCCGTCGTATTGATTTAGCGTCAGCAATTGTATCTTAGGTGTCGCGTGTGTTGAGAAGCAGCAGCAATGCTGACGTTGTCGACAGATATGGTGACGTATTCTATGCGACGTCGTTTGATTTAGTTGTTACGATGTCGTATTGTTCTAGCGCTAGCGATCGCTGTTGCGGGCGTCTAGTTCATCAGATATGATGACGTAGGTTATGCGACGTCGTATTTGCTTTGAATGGATCTTTTGTAGCGTAGCGCTTTGATCAGATTTGCTGACGTGTGCGAAGTGTTGTCGTTTTGATTAGCGCTCGTTGTCTTTGCGTTGCGGTTGCTGGCGTGTGCTTCGCACTGTTGAAGAAGCTGTTGGGTATCAGCTACGTACTGTTCCCGTTGTTGTTTGCAGTTGCGATTGTTATGTTAGTGTCGGTGGATTTTAAATCAGACTCCATACTTAGCGAAATATCCTCTCGACTTTCATTCTTTTTCTCGAACCCTAAACACTGTTCACCTTGACTTTCATCCTCCGATTGCCGTCGTTTTCCGTCTCCATTTTGGGCAAGGTCGGTGGCGCTGCACTCCTTAGGAGTTCCTCTTTCGATTAATACCAGCTAGAAGGTTTGAATTGGCCATGGAGTGAGATCGCGAAGCAGCAGCAGTAGCTCCCTTGTTCGTGTGTTTGCTGTGTGCAGGTAGCCTTTCGGTTTAGCTTTGAGATCTTACTCCTAGCTTTGATTTAAGCTTCCTGTTAGGTTGTTCAGGTAAGATAATTAGCTGGTTGAGTTGTAGCTCCCGGTCGTGAGTTTCTGTTAGCTTTCCTAAGATCTCGTGCATATTGTTTCGCAGGTTTGTGTGTCTTTGAGACTCCATACGATAGTTCTCCAGGTCTGGGTGAGCTTCAGGGTAAGTGATTCTTGCCATTGCTAAGCGTAGTTACTGCTGTTGAGTTTTGATATAGTGATAGGACAAAGTTTCATCTCTTGGTCGTAGGTTGTAGTGTTTATAAATTCAGTTGTTGAACTGATTTGCCAGGTGCCTTATCAGATTCGAGCTTCCGGGAAGATTCGTGGAATTTTGTAGGAGCCGTGAGGGATCTGAGTTGAGCGGGTCGCTGGTACCGTTAGCTGGAGGAATCTGTTGGAGGTATTTTTTCGTGTGAGGTATGAATCAAGCTTGTAATTCAGCTTTGAGATAGGCATGGGAATGTGTTATGTGTGTATTGTACAGCTGCGCCTGGTATTTGTGTTGAGGCAGAGTTGTGTGTATTCTGCATATCTATTGGCTGAATTGTCGTGCTTATTTCTTGTTGTAGCTGAGCTGGTTGTATCCTGCATGGTTGTATTCTTGTTGTGCGGCCATATATGCGTATTACAGTATGCTGTTGTATGTAGTTATTGGCATTGCAAGCATCCATTTCATGTTGAGCATTGTAATGCATCTGCATAGCATATTGGGCCCTTGATTCCTTTGACAGTCATGCTATACATGTTGCTCTGTTGGAGCTCTTCTCTCGTGGCGTGGTGCTGTGTTGCATAACCACGATTGAGTGCAGCTGGAAGATGTTGGTTGAGTTGTTCCCAGTCCTCAGTTGCAGTGACTTGGATAGAGGTTGGCGGGTGGTTGGTCCACTTGCAATTCCGTGCAACCCGGTGGGTGGCACCCGCGCGTGTGTTGACGATGAGCCACTCTATTTTCCACGGGGTGCGATCGGGTCGCTTCCGAAGCCCGGTGATGTGTCACAGTTGTTTTTTCCTATTTGTTTGGCCTTCCGGTTGTTACCGATGTTCTTTGTACCGCTCATGCATTTGCACGTACATTGCATGCTATATCTGTTAGCTGTATTTTGTAGCTCTTCGTACTGGGGTTTGACCCCGATGTCCCTCTGGGGCTGGTTGTTTTGTTTGCCTGCTTGTTGTTCTGGTATCCCAGGTTATTCCGCTGGTCTTGGTGTTGATCCAGCTGGAGGTGCCCCAGGTGGTGCTTAGAGTGTCCCAGTTAGCGTATAGCATATATGTATCAGTTCTATTAGCCGGGGAGTGTCCCGTGCTTTGTGTATTCAGTTGCTGTATTAGTTGACTGATACTTGTTTAATGCTCTATTGTTGTTTTATGGCTTTTAGCGTTGTGTATTTCTATTAACTGGGATATTTTGACATATTGTGATATTTTAAAATTATGTTTTCTTCGTCAGGACAAAAGCGAAAAAAATTTTTAGCCACTTTTTAAAGTGCTTCCGCTATGTTTTACGTGATTTAACTCTGTGTTGTGCACGAAGCCTGACATTTTTGGTATCAGAGCTTAAACTGGGATAAGCTCGATTTCTTTGATCACATGTGAGTCTAGGCACAGTAGTTGTTCTTTGGTTTGTGCTTGACTACTTGAATTACTTGCTTGCATGCTTACCTTTGAGTGTCTTGTAGATATGCCGCTTAGGAGAAGAGGTAGGGCTAGTAGGCAAGCGGTGGTTGATTCGAGGACTCTGGTTAGTGCTAATAGATAGGGTGCCCCCCAAGCGAGAGTTCCTTTGGGATATAGTGAGAGTCAGTCTTCAGCCTTTCACTCTCTTGCTAGTGCTGTCAACAGAGCGGTTGACTTGATGGAGAGCCTTGTAGTTGGACAGAGTCGAGTTCAGCAGTCAACAGGACAAAGCGTGGATCCTGTGCCATCTGGAACGTCGTCATCCCAGCCTTCTGTGGCACCGCAGTCCTTGAGTCGTCCGAGGTTTAGACCTAGAGGAAGGCAATTTAAGAGATCCAGCTCAAGTTCTTCGAGTTCTGGTGGTTCTAGTGGAGCGGGGTCGACTACGGATTTCTGTGGCCAGTGTGGGGGTAAGCATAAACCTTCTCAACGTTGGAGTGCGAGGCGCTTGCAACAATTGTGGTCAGGTTGGGCACTTTGCTAGAGTGTGTCCTACATTGGGACAGCGGGATGTGATTAGAAGTTCCTCGAGGCGACCGTATCGTCCTTTTCAGCCCCAGCGATGAGGACTTCAACCAACTAAGGTGGATGCGAAAATTGAGGAGCGAGATGATGTTTTGACTGGAGGAGGTTGTACAGGTAGTTGTTATTTACTTGTTAACTCTGTGTGAGTTTAGTTTGACTCGTGGGCATCGCACTAATTATGATTGTACTTGATTGTTTTGGTGGTGCGCGAGGGTTGTTTCTGCCCCATCTTGTTTGTGTGATTCCGTGTCCTGGTTACTCCTACCGGTGTAGAAGTTGTCGTTCCGCGAGTGATGTTGAGTTAGGTTAGCAAGTCTGGTAGAGAAGTTGTTTGTTTTGGGGGTGTTTAGATTCCCTTTGTCGAGAGGTTAGCTGCTATCTATTTATGATGTGATATCCGAACTACAGTTTGGGCTAGGTGACCTCTTTGTTTGAGGATTTCTTCCTTCATGTGTTTCAGTTGATATTCTCCTGATTTCCTTGTAATCTTTGGTACTGTGTGTATTCTCTTTGATTCCTTTTGTCCGGACAGCAGAATTGAGGTATTTTGAACTCCATTGGCTTTCTTCTAGTTGTGTCCCCAGCTGTGGAGTTGATTCGCGAGCCCCATGTTTTCCAGCTGTTGAGTGCGCCTGAGAGCTTTGGGCCTCCGACTGTTGAGTTGTTGCGGTGGGCTTCGTTTCTCCAGCTAAGGATTGTTTCTGTTGTTATATCTCCAGCTGTTGAGCTGTGTCTCTTGCGTCTCTAGCTGTTGAGTTTTCTTAGTGAGTTCCATTGACCCCTGTGCAATTGCTGCTTTGAACTCAGTTGGTCCTTTATTGTTGTAGTCTCAGGCGGTTGAGATGTTTTGCGAGTTGCGTGCATCCAGCTGTTGAACTCTAATTCGCATAACCGTGTCTTGTTTTATCCTGTTCAGTTCAGCTGTTGTAGCCGTGCTTTGTTGTTGCTGTTTGTTCCTTACCAGAATGCGAGGGCGAGTGGAGATACCGCACTGTCATCTCCCTGCTGGGATTTGTTTGCCACCATGCGCCGAGTGGTTAACTACCACAGTTCATGGGTCGGGCAACAGCAGGTTGAGCAGTTTTGATACATCTGTTAATTGGGTGTAGTGTATAGATGAGTGGCTGATTCTCATATCCCCGTACACACACCGTGGCTACATCTGTTTGTTGATCTTTGCTTTCGATTGTTGATCAGCCTTGATTTGTTGAGCTCCTGTGGACTCCCTGTTTCGGTTGTAGTCCCTTCCATTGTATTCTGCGAGGCATAGGTGTTTTCCGATTAGTGGAGACCTTGCTAGATGTGATGCCCCACCTTTTTCTTGGCGCTGGAGGTTATTGTGGCTACCTTGGAGTTCTGGCGTGCATTTTAAGGTGGAGAGCGATTAGCGGGTTCTGTCTTCACTCAGTTCGGCTTGTTTGCGTGATATTGCTTTTGGCTGGAGTTAGTTAAAGATTTCAGATGTGAGTTTAGCGTCTGCCTGCGCGAGAGAAGCTCGCTACTGATGATTTGTTGGAAGGCCATCCAGCAGTGCTAGTAGCGGTGAGTATCTCAAGATGCTTTTGAGCATTTGGTAGTTTTTTAGAGTTTCCTTGTTGGCTCCGAGTGCCAGTTAGCGCGGGCAGTAAAAGCATGATTGTTGGATTGTCTATATCAGCCCATTTTGTCCTTGTGTTAAGGCTTATTTTAGGAAACTGGCAAGAGGATTTGGTGGTGATCCATTAGCAAGATTGCCTAGTTTTCTGGTGTCTGTAGTGGCTGGTAAGTACCCTAGGCTCTTGTTTTGAAGTTGGAAGAGTTTTCGATGTTTTTGGGTCTCGAGGGACTGCGAGTTTATCGTTTTTCCCTGATCAGATGCTTAATTTGAGAGACCATACCAAGGATTGGTAGAGTTTTTGGTGTGGCATTTGTTGCCAAGAGAGGTTTAGTATAACCTTCTTTGGGTTTTGTACTGCGGGAAGTACAAATCTTGCTTAGCGATTAGAAGAAATGTGGAGAATTTAGTAGTTTTCATCAGAGGTTGAGCAGTAAGTGGTTGACCAAAGAGATCTGGTTCCTTTGAGAACGGTGTGTAAGCGTGACCTGTAACCAGATTGTGCTTGTTAAGTATGGACTTTTGAATCTCTGCTTGTGAACCCTGTGTTTCTTGCGAAATTCTCCTTCTTAGATCTTGCTGGATTTGAGAATTAAGGGTAGGTCCGCTCTTAGATTCTTCAGGTTGTTTGTATGTTTTGGGATAAATTGGATCTTTGGTGTGCGATTTGCGAGTACCGGCTGTGTTGTTGTGGACACGTAGTGTGTTTTATGTGTTAAGCCGAGGAAATTGAAAATCAGATCCTTCTTTTGTGTTGAATACTGATGGAATGAGCGGGACTAGACCCTCAATTTGACTGTTTTGGCTAGCAAGGAATTTTGGAAGGGATATTTGAGAGACCGAATCTGAGATGAGTGGAGTGTATCCTCATCTGTGTTGGGAACGCCTTTTATTCTTGTTTTTTGTTTCCTTCAGATTCGAGTTTTGTCCCTACTCCGTTGGTAAATTGGTTGTTCTTTGTGTCGATCCCTTCTTGACAGTGCACATTTCAACTTGGCCTTTGATTATTAGCTGTTTTAGGCATGGCAGTTTAGTTGCAATGAACTTGTGTTATGATTGGATATTTTGGAGATCGCAGAAAGAATTGTCTCTGTTATTAGTTTGGCAGTGCCAACATGAACTATCTTCTTAGAATGGCGTGTTCTTGCTGAGGAAGTGAGCCAAAAACCTTCATATATGCTACAAGTGTTAAATCAGTTTTCTGTAGCTATCTGCTCGTGATTGTTTCTCAGCAATTGATTTCTGGTTGCTGTGTTTTCCCGTTATCTTGAATGCTCTGTTAGTAGCCTTTGGGTTGAGAGTTGGCGCACTTGTGATCGTTTAGCATGTAATTCAACCTTCCAGTGTTAGATATGTTAAAGATGGTTTTGCTTAATTCCAGAGTTGCTATGTGATTTCGAGGGCGAAATCTTTTAAGGTGGAGAGGAATGTGAGACCCGAAATTTGTTAAATGTATATTGGTTGGAAATTAATCGGTTTTTAGAGATTTCTGGTGGTTCAGATTTCTGTTTGTGAGTTTGGGTTGCATTTTCGGGTCAGATTTCACACTTAGAGCAATTCTGGAAATTTTGGAATTTTCGAGTTTGAAATCTGTTTTGTGGAGAATTCTGTTGGCAGATTTGCTGACGTCATGTTTACTGTTGCGCGTTGGCGTAGCAATTGATGACGTAAAATTATCTGTTAGCGCTTGTGTTATTCTGGACGTTGACAGCAAGTTCCTGTAGCGCGAAGGAAACGGTGCCGTTGGTGAAGTATCTGCTGGGTGATATCTGTTAGCAGTTAGTTTCTGTAGCGGATGTAAAACGCCATCGTATTGATTTAGCGTCAGCAATTGTATCTTAGGTGTTGCGTGTGTTGAGAAGCAGCAGCAACGCTGACGTTATCGACAGATATGGTCACGTATTCTATGCGACGCATTTGATTTAGTTGTTACGACGTCGTATTGTTCTAGCGCTAGCGATCGCTGTTGCGGGCGTTTAGTTCATCAGATATGATGACGTAGGTTATGCGACGTCATATTTGCTTTGAATGGATCTTTTGTAGCGTAGCTCTTTGATCAGATTTGCTGACGTGTGCGAAGTGTTGTCGTTTTGATTAGCGCTCGTTGTCTTTGCGTTGCGGTTGCTGGCGTGAGCTTCGCACTGTTGAAGAAGCTGTTGGGTATCAGCTACGTACTGTTCCCGTTGCTGTTTGCAGTTGCGATTGTTATGTTAGTGTCGGTGGATTTTAAATCAGACTCCATACTTAGCGAAATATCCTCTCGACTTTCATTCTTTTTCTCGAACCCTAAACACTGTTCACCTTGACTTTCATCCGCCGATTGCCGTCGTTTTCCGTCTCCGTTTTGGGCAAGGTCGATGGAGCTGCACTCCTTAGGAGTTCCTCTTTCGATTAATACAAGCTAGAAGGTTTGAATTGGCCTTGGAGTGAGATTGCGAAGCAGCAGCAGTAGCTCCCTTGTTCGTGTGTTTGCTGTGTGCAGGTAGCCTTTCGGTTTAGCTTTGAGATCTTACTCCTAGCTTTGATTTAAGCTTCCTGTTAGGTTGTTGAGGTAAGATAATTAGCTGGTTGAGTTGTAGCTCCCGGCCATGAGTTTCTGTTAGCTTTCCTAAGATCTCGTGCGTATTGTTTCGCATGTTTGTGTGTCTTTGAGACTCCATACGATAGTTCTCCAGGTCTGGTTGAGTTTCAGGGTAAGTGATTCTTGCCATTGCTAAGCGTAGTTCCTACTGTTGAGTTTCGATATAGTGATAGGACCAAGTTTCAGCTCTTGTTCGTAGGTTGTAGTGTTTAGAAATTCAGTTGTTGAACTGATTTTCCAGGTGCCTTATCAGATTCGAGCTTTCGGGAAGATTCGTGGAATTTTGTAGGAGCCGTGAGGGATCTGAGTTCAGCGGGTCGCTGGTACCGTTAGCTGGAGGAATCTATATGAGGTATTTTGTCGTGTGAGGTACGAATCGAGCTTGTAATTCAGCTTTGAGATAGGCATGGGAATGTGTTATGTGTGTATTGTACAGCTGCGCCTGGTATTTGTGTTGAGGCAGAGTTGTGTGTATTCTGCATGTCTATTGGCTGAATTGTTGTGCTTATTGCTTGTTGTAGCTGAGCTGGTTGTATCCTGAATGGTTGTATTCTTGTTGTGCGGCCATATAGGCGTATTACAGTATGCTGTTGTATGTAGTTATTGGCATTGCAAGCATCCATTTCATGTTGAGTGTGCTTATTGCTGTTGTAGCTGAGCTGGTTGTATCCTGAATGGTTGTATTCTTGTTGTGCGGCCATATAGGCGTATTACAGTATGCTGTTGTATGTAGTTATTGGCATTGCAAGCATCCATTTCATGTTGAGCATTGTAATGCATCTGCATAGCATATTGGGCCCTTGATTCCTTTGACATCCATGCTATACATGTTGCTCTGTTGGAGCTCTTATCTCGTGGCGTGGTGCTGTGTTGCATAACCACGATTGAGTGCAGCTGGAGGATGTTGGTTGAGTTGTTCCCAGTCCTCAGTTGCAGTGACCTAGATAGAGGTTGGCGGGTGGTTGGTCCACTTGCAATTCCGTGCAACCCGGCGGGTGGCACCCGCGCGTGTGTTGACGATGAGCCACTCTATTTTCCACGAGGTGCGATCGGGTCGCTTCCGAAGCCCGGTGATGTGTCACAGTTGTTTTTTCCTATTCGTTTGGCCTTCCGGTTGTTACCGATGTTCTTTTTACCGCTCATGCATTTGCACGACATGATACATTGCATGCTATATTTGTTAGGTGTATTTTGTAGCACTTCGTACTGGGGTTTGACCCCGATGTCCCTCTGGGGCTGGTTGTTTTGTTTGCCTGCTTGTTGTTCAGGTCTCCCAGGTTATTCCGCTGGTCTTGGTGTTGATCCAGCTGGAGGTGCCCCAGGTGGTGCTTAGAGTGTCCCAGTTAGCGTATAGCATATATGTATCAGTTCTATTAGCCGGGGAGTGTCTCGTGCTTTGTGTATTCAGTTGCTGTATTAGTTGACGGATACTTGTTTAATGATGTACTGTTGTATTATGGCTTTTAGCGTTGTGTATTTCTATTAACTGGGATATTTTGACATATTGTGATATTTTAAAATTATGTTTTCTTCGTCAGGCCAAAAGCGAAAAAAATTTTCAGCCACTTTTTAAAGTGCTTCCGCTATGTTTTACGTTATTTAACTCTGTGTTGTGCACGAGGCCTGACAACCACTACGCCCAGACTCGACCACACTAGTCTCGACCCACACTAGACACAAACCACATAATACTCGACCAACACCATACTTGACCCGCAACATCTCGACCAACACCATACTCAACCCACACCAGTCTTGAGACTCTCGACCCACACTACACCTGAACCACATACTCGACCCACACCAGTCTCGAAACTATCGACCCACAATACACACAAACCACACCATATTCAACTCACACCAGTCTCGACCCACACTACACATGTACCACACCATACTCGACTCACACCAGTCCGAGCCATCTTAAACACAAAACACACAATACTCGACCCACACATTCAAATCACTCAATAACACAATTCGACCCATGCAATTTTGAAAGCAATAACATAAACTCAAAAATTATATGTTGTTGTACATACCACGTGGTTATTCCTGAATGTTCTCTTTTGTAGTTCAATCTCTACATCTTGGGTTCCTTTGCTTTTCACAATTATTCAAGGGATGGAGAAAGGATTTTAGTAACACTTTAACAATTTAAAGCACAAATCCTCCTTTATTTAACTATCGTGGCCCTCTATACACACACACGCTGCACGCTAGTATTTCAGAAAAGGGGGGGGAAGGAAAACCCTAGCTTCCCTGTAGCGCCGCCCTTCTTCTTCCTCCCCCCCCCACATCATCTTACAGCTTTCCGGAGCAAAAACCAGTGGCGTTCCCGGCGTTCTACATCCCTTCTAGCTTCGTGACACCCGTTGTAAATTTCTCAGCATAAGGCAAGTACAAAATCTCCTTTGACTGCATCTCTCATTCATGTTATTGTTTGTGTGTTTAAGTTTTCGATTTCGATGATATTGAGGCTATAAATTGATGTCAATGTGTCGTAATTCTCTTTATTTACCAGACGAGGCTGCCTAGAATTAAAGTTTTGGGAAAGGGTTGATGGTTTGAGCGAGGGCGACGTTTCGGTTTAGAGCCGGGACCAAAGGCTGTTGGTGTCGAGGAAGAAGGATCAGTGGTTGGATGTGCCCGGGCTTCATTCCAGCCATGTTTCGATCCCTGCTTAACCTGTAAGCTGTGTTCTATAAGTTTGAGTCGTAAACTGTTTTTCCCTGCTTAAGTCGTAAGCTGTAAGCTGTTTTTCCCCCGTATTGTGTCGTAAGCTGTTTTTATCATGTTTAAGCTGTAAGCTGTTTTCCATAAGCTGAAGTGCCCACCGTGAGCTGAGGTGACCACCACGAGCTGTAGTGGGCACCGTCAGCTGTAGGGGGCACCTTAAGTTGTTGTGAGCATCGTAAGCTATAATGAGTACCGTAAGCTGAGTTGACCCCCTGCGATCTGAGTTGACCATCCTAAGTTGTGTTGACCCCCCTTGCGATCTGAGTTGACCATCCTAAGCTGGGTTGACCCCCTGCGATCTGAGGTGACCCCTGTGATCTGAGTTGACCATCCTAAGCTGGGTTGACCCCCATAAGCTATACTGACCATCATGAGCTTAGTTTGCCATCGAGAGTTGAGTTGACCCCCGTGAGCTGAGGCGACCAGCGTAAGCCGAGTAGAGCATCCTAAGCTGAGAGGAGGGTTACGATCTGATTTGCATGCTGTAAACTGAGTCGAGTGCTCTGTGCTGTTTTAGTGCACGATCTGGCCCTAAGCCCCAAGTTGATCTGGGTAGACGTGTTGATCTGCGTACTCTAAACTGAAACGAGTACTCTGTGCTGTTTTAGTGCGCGATCTGGTCCGAAGCCCAAACTGATCTAGATATTTCTTGTTGACCTGAGTACTATGAGCTGAGATGAGAGTGCGAGATCTAAGCCCCTAAGCTGAGCTGTTGAGGTGTGAGCTGTACTGGTAGCACGTACTGTCCTGGGCGGTGCAAGCTAGCTGTGCGTGGTTTGAATTCTAGGGGTTGCTTACTGTCATGAAAAATTTGAAATGATGATTGTAAGTTATTTTATGATGTTTGAACAGTTTTTAAGAAGTCTTATGAATTCTGAAGTTTTACGAAAATTTTGACGAAAAGAAAAAAAATGTATTATTGAGGCATGATGAAGTGATTTTTGAGGCAGAATGTAAGCAAAAGCAGAAAATGTGACGGGACTTGGCTGTGGTGTTTCTAATTTGACGGATATGGCCGGGAGACGTTCCGTTTGGCCATATCAACATGACCGATATGGTGGCTGGGAGACGTTCCGTTTGACCATATCAACTTGACACGTATTGGGCTTCAGAAAAGTACTGGAGTGCCTTTACACTTGATAGGACTGGGATCCAGAAAGTACCGGGGTGCCTTTCCAACCTGGTACCATGGTATTTATATAGCTGGATCAGGCGACTTGAGGTTGAGGGACCACCGTCGAGAAACGGAGTTCACTAGAAAATATTTCTATTTACGAGTTTATTGCCTATGCATGAATTGTAAGGAAAATGAGATGATGTTTTCTTGTGCATTCAAAGTTTGAGAAAATTATTTGAGTATAACTATATTAATGCATGTGCTTGTATTATTTAGGTCTTGCAATCCTTCATTTTGTGCTTATTGAGATTTTAGGCTCACTACGTTTGATTAGTGCAAATGATGCAAAGACTAAGGCCGAGGGGCAGGACCTTTAAGCGGATGGCTGTTCAGCTTGGCACCTTCCCAGCGACCTAGCGTTTTCTAACTATGTTGAGAGAAAATTTTTTTATTTATACATGAGTTTCGATATGTTATTTGGTGGAGAAATATTTTTGAAGTTGAGTGTTGTAGCACAATTCATTTGATTTGTGATGAGTCTTTTCTTCAATTGCTACCACTTTGTGCTAAACCCCTATGCATTTTACATTATTAAGTTTTATTTATACAAAAAAAGAAAATTTTTGAGGGTGTTTCAAGTTGGTATCAGAGCAAGGTCCTGATTTGGGTTGTGCCTACAGCTATCTGCAGTAAACTCAAGGAGTTACGCCTCTAAGTCTTTAAGTTTTAGTGTTTTATTGCCCTAGACTTTGGTTTCTTTTACTTTGATGTGATGCATATTGATGTTTTGAGATATAGGATGTTTATATCATGAGGCTGTACATTTGTATTATTTTACTTGAGGCATGTTGATTTTGAATGACGAAAATTGGTTGTTATACCCCCAGATGCCTCCCAGACGCCAAGTTACTCCACCACCGCCACCACCCCTGAGTTCCATCGAGCAGGTCTTGGCGGGACTTGCACAGATCCTGAGGCAGAATGCTGGTTACTCGCAGGCAGGGAGGACAAAGATGCCTTACGAGAAGTTTAGGAAGATGGGGCCTTCTGAGTTCACGGGCTCCACTGATCCGTTTGTTTCTGAGGAGTGGGTCAGATCTTTAGAGACCATCTTTTGATATATGGGGCTGGCGAAGGCTGCAAGGGTTAGTTGTGCTATTTTCCTGTTGAAGGAGGATGCTGCCCTTTGGTGGGAAGGAGCATAAAAGACTGTCGACATGGAAACTCTGGACTGAGCCGGATTCAAGAAGCTCTTCTACAATAAGTATTTCACCCCAGATGTGCAAGCCAAATTGAAGCGGGAATTCAGGAACCTCCGACAGGGAGATATGACGGTTGCTGAATACGTCAAGAAGTTCGATAGAGGCTGCCACTTCTCACCTCTCATTGCCAATTACCCAACAGAAAAGTTGCAGCACTTCTTAGATGTCTTGAGTCCCACCATACGCAGGGACATATTGATGGCGGATCCTACAGAATATGCCATCGCTCTGAAGAGGGCCTTCATGTCAGAGCAGACGCTGAAGGATATACGAGTAGAGGCTCAGAGGAAGAGACCTTTCCAACCTCAACCTCATCAGCAACCGCAGGCCAAGAGGCCATTTTCTGGACCACTGAGGCAGCAAGACCAAGGTTAGTATAAAATCATTTGAGAAGCTACTCCGTTTTGCATGTTGGTAATGCTCATACTATTAGGGACATCAAGGCTAGCAGCAAAGCCCGCTACATCTGGGAGACCACAGAATCAGCAGGCTCCAAAGCCTGGGCTCCCAGTGGAGAGACCAACCTTCCACACTTGTGGACGCCAGCATTCTGGGATGTGCATAATGGGAGCTGGAGTCTGTTTCAAGTGCAAACAGCCGAGACACCTGTTTTTCCAGTGCCCACAGTTGAAGCAGCATGCTACCGGGAGAGTGTATGTGATGCAGGAAGAGGAGGCTGACCCGGACACTACACTGATCACAGGTAACCTTACGTTCTACATTTCGGATTTTGAGAAACTTGAGGAAGTAGGCATGTGATATTTCTTGATTATGGTTCATTATGGGTTGTGAATAGTAAGATAATTGTTTCGTGCATGCGTAATATCTATCGCAGGTAGAGTAGTTATATTATGTCAATCAAAAGCTGAAAATATTTTGAAATGATGGGACTTGGCTATGGTGTTTCTAATTTGACGGATATGGTGGTCGGGCCATGTTTCGTTGGGCCATATCAATATGACCGATATGGTGGCCGGGAGACGTTCCATTTGGCCATATCTACTTGACACGTATTGGACTTCAGAAAAAGTGTTGGAGTACCTTTACATTTGATAGGACTGGGATCCAGAAAAGTACTGGGGTGCCTTTCCAAACTGGTACGATGGTATTTATGTAGCTTGACAAGGCGACTTGAGGTCGATGGACCACAGTCGAGAAACGGAGTTCACTAGAAAATCTTTATATTTACGAACTTATTGCCTATTCATGAATTTTAAGGAAAATTATTTGAGATGAAGTTTGAGAAAATTATGTGAGTATAATTATGTTAATGCATGTGCGTGTATTATTTAGTACTTGATATCCTTCATTTGATGCATATGACGCAGAGACTGAGGCCGAGGAGCAGGACCTTGAGCGGATGGTTGTTCAGCTTGGCACCTTCCCAGCGACCTAGCGTTTTCCGCCTATGTTGAGAGAAATTTTTATTTAGTTTCAGTATGTTATTTTGGTGGATAATTATTTTTAAAGTTGAGGTTTTGTAGCACAAGTCATTTGATTTAGGATGAGTGTTTTCTTCGATTGCTACCATTTTGTGCTAAACCCCTATGCATTTTACATTATTGAGTTTTATTTATACTGTAGTTGTATTGGCCCAAGCCCGTGTCCTTTATTTGTGAGACCAAGCCCAGATTTACTTACCATCTACACCGCTCAATTCTTGGCGTGAATCTCGGCCGTTCTTTTCATTTATACCGTGTGTATTGTGTTGTGTATACACGCATTCTTCACTGGCCTCCCTCTCTCTACGAAACCCTAATTCCCCGCCGCCTCTCTTCATCGTAACCCTACTGTTACTCCGCCGCATCCCGGCTGTTCTTCTACGTTGAAGAGACCAGATCTGTGGTCTGTGTTTCTCCGTGAACACAGACCTGCTGCTCTCCTCTGTTGTAGTCCAGCCCTGTGTTCTTCACTGTGAACACTGCGAGGTGTCGTCTTTCATGTTGTCCCGGTGAGGTGGCTTCTGTTTTGTTTTGATCTTGAACCTCTGTTTCTATGAGAAGGAACGACGAGACCACGAGGGGCTAGAGCGTTGTGTGTGAGGTTCGGGCTTCTAGGGGTTCTTCGGGTGTGGTGTTTTTCCTCTCTGTGAGTTGGGCTGTCTCAATCACTGTCCAAACTTGAGTCCTGACCCTGGTTCAGTGCAGTTCCAGTTTCGATATAGTGGTTTCATAGTCTCGGTGACTGAGCCTGGCCACGATCTAATTAGATCTGGTCTCATACGCCCTCTGTGGGTACATTCTATGCGCTACCATATATATTGCCTGTGGTTGCTTGCTTTGTTTTGCTGTTGTGCAGGTTCTGGTTGCTAGGAAAGGATTCCTTACAGTATACCAGATTGACTGTCTGAAAATACAGTGACTTTCCCTGTTAACACATTAATTTCATTTAACATCACTTTAAGCCACAAGGCTTCCTTTAAAGCTTCTGTAATAGCAGTATATTTAGATTCAGTGGTAGACAAGGCCACAATGTGCTGGAGTTGAGATTTCCAGCTAATACAAGCACCACACAGAGTAAACACATAAAGTAGTTGATTTTCTATTATCCTTATCATTTGCATAGTTAGAATCAACACAACGAGTGAGTTCTACCCCCTTTTTACACACAGAAAACATTAGACCATATTTTAAGGAGTGCTTAAGGTATCTAAGCAACCATTTAACAGCATTCCAGTGCACCTCACCATGATTAGACATGTATCTTCTTAGACAACTCACAGCATATGCAATGTCAGGTCTGGTACTGACCATCATATACATAACAGAACCAATAGCATTTGAATAGGGCACATTTTTCATACTGTTAAGATCATGTTCGGTTTTTGGGCATTGGTCTTTGCTTAGCAGAAAGTGAACAGCAAGAGGGATGTTAACTTCTTTAGCACTAGACGTTGAAAATTTATCCAATACCTTTTCAATATATGAAGTCTGATTTAGGCAGATTGTAGAATTTCTTCTATTTCTTACAATGTTCATGCCTAGAATTCTTTTGGCATCACCTAGAAATTTCATGTCAAATTTCGAACTCAGAAAATACCTATAGTGATTAATAGCACTCATAGAAGCACTAATCAGCAGCATATCATCAACATATATTAATAAGAAAATTGGCACAGTATCAACATCTTTGAAATATAAGCAAGGATCATAGGAGCTTTTCTTAAATTTCAAGGACAACATACACTCATCAAATTTCTTATTCCATTGTCTGGGTGATTGTTTGAGGCCATATAAAGATTTCTTTAATAGACACACATGTTCAGGTTTAGATTTATCAACATAACCATCAGGTTATTTCATATAGATCAATTCATCCAATTCACCATGCAAAAAAGCTGTTTTAACATCCATTTGTCTTAATTCCCAATTAAATTGAGCACAAAGAGCTAACATGATCCTAACAGTAGCAAATTTAACAACATGGGCAAATATTTCTAGGTAATATATCCCTTCCCTTTGGGTAAAGCCCTTAGCCACTAACCTAGCCTTATATCTAATGTTTTCACCTTCATTTTTAACCTTGAAGATCCATTTACAATCTACCACAGGACATTTTTTAGGCTTGGGAACGAGTTCCCAAGTGTTTTTCACATGCAGGGAGTTCATTTCTTCATGCATAGCAGATAGTCATTCATTAGATTTATCAAATTTTAAGGCCTCGGTATTCTTTGGTTCACAATTATCAATTTCTTCATACATTAAAATCATGAGAAGTTAAGTGAAAATCTTGAAATTTAGCAGGCTGTTTTGTGTTCTTCTATCTCTATCCCTCACTAACAGATAGTTATCAGGTACATTATGATCATGAGAGATTTCAGGGTTACTGTTTTCAGCAGTATGATTTTCTTCATGATTTAATGGTTCTGTTTGGGTGTTATCTTGAGAGTTTTCATGCAGTATAGGTGGGACAATATTCAGAGTCTCCACCTTATTTGGGGCAGACTCACTACTAGGGTAGACAAACAAGAAAATTCATATTCATTAAAAGTCACATGTTAGTATTGTCTTGAAATTGGGTTCACTCCTAACCCAAAGCCTATACCCCTTAACCCCCTCAGGATATCCTAAGAACACATACTTTACAGCCCTAGATTCAAGTTTATCACCTCTTTTATGTGCAAAAGCAGTGCAACCGAAAGTTTTAAGGTAAGAATAGTCAATTTCTTTTCCAGACCATACAGACTCAGGACATTTTCCATTTAAGGGCACAAAAGGTGATCTATTAATTAAGAAGGCAGCAGTTAAAACACATTCCCCCCAAAACTTTTTTGAAAGTCCAGATGAGACAAGCATACTTTTCACCTTTCAAGTAAAGTTCTATTCATTCTTTCTACGACTTCATTTTGTTGAGGTGTGTAGGGATTAGTTTTATGTCTTTTAATACCAGACTGTTCACATAATTCATCAAACAAGGAATTACAGAACTCAAGCCCATTATCAGTCCTAAGAGTTTTAATTTTCTTACCAGTTTGATTTTCAGTTAGAGTTTTTCAAGTTTTAAAACTTTCAAAAACATCAGATTTGTTTTTAAGCGAAAAACCCAAACTTTGCGTGAGAAATCATCAATAATTGACAAGAAGTATCTATTCCCACCTTGGGTGGGTTCACTAGCAGGACCCCACACATCTGCATGCACATATCAAGTACAGTAGAACAAAGAGGCAGTTTTGGGTTAGGGGCAGTGGGAAACTTAACCCTATGTTGTTTTCCAGAAACACAAGAATCACAGAAAGGCACGTAAGACAGTTTGTCTTTTCCAAAAAAACCTTGTTTATGCAGAATTTCTAACCCCTTAGAACTCATATGACCTAGCCTTTTATGCCATAAATCAGTCATGTCAGATTGCATAGAGTTCACGCAGATTTTATCATTGACAGGATTAGCATTGCAAACATACATATTATTCAGTTTTTCAGCTTTAAACAAGACTAGCGAACCTTTCAGTATTTTCTAAAGCAGCACAAGAAATCAGATTATTGCACAAAGCAGGGGCGTGCCTAACATTCTTAAGTGTAAACACATAATCATTATCAAATTTCAAAAAAACATCCCCAACACCTGCAATCCTGCACTGTTTTTCATTTGCAAGAGAAACATATCCATTTTCAACACTGGTGTAGGTAGAGAAAACGTGCCTTAGAGGTGACATGTGATATGTGCAGCCAGAATAAAACAACCAGTGATTTTCATACTGATGGTCCCCGGAAATAGGATCACTAAGCAAATAGGAGTTCAGAAGGGGGGGTTGGATGAACTCCTTCGATTTTTCTATTTCAAAGGTTCTTTTAAAATGTTTTGGTTTCTCAGTCTTATGCAAACTTCTCAGCCACAAATAAATGTGCGGAAATAGGCCGATTAGTTTGTGAACAAAGTACAATGCGTAAACTCAAAATATAACTGCGTAAATAAAAGATAGGGTCGAGAGTTTGTTTCTGGAAGTTCGGATATGAATATCCTACGTCTCCCCTTCTTCCTCCTCGGAAGGTATCACTAGAAGACTTTGATACAAGTAGACAATCTACAAGCACCCAATCCCAAAGCCAACAGCCTTGAGAACTCCTAGCACTTCACAACGCTTCATCTTCGTTGAAAGCTTCGACTGGAAAAACGCTAAGAAGAATTCTCTGCTGAAATGCGTACGCGTTTTTCCATCTGCTGATCTTTAGCAAAAACGATGTCGTGTCAACTTATTCAAGTGACGTCGTTTCGCTATCTTCATAAATACATCTGCTGGACAACAATAAATAGAGCATCTGCTGATTTGAGTCACTGTAGCCATCTGCTGAAATCTCTTGAGAACGCTTCTGCTGAATTGATCCAAACGCTGTCGTTCCAACTAACTCAAACGCTGTCGTTCCACAACGAAATGTTCTAACCATCTGTTGAACTGTACAAGAACGCTTCTGCTGATCTCTTCATGAAAGCATCTGCTGATCTTTGCCTTGGCACCCCAACGACGTCGTTCCAACTAACTTAAACGTTGTCGTTTACCAATCTTCAACAAATATACTAGACCAACTGCTGAACTTCTTCAACAAAGTATCTGCTGAACACTTCATCTGCTGAAACTATACTGTGCACTCCACGACGTCGTCCCAACTTATCAAAACGCTGTCGTTTGCACTTCTTAGCAAATCACGATAGAACTGAACTGAAATACCATCTGCTGAATCTTCATCTGCTGAACTGAACTGATTAACGACGTCGTTCCACTTAATCAATACGCCGTCGTTTAGCCCTTCTCCAACTAATCATCTGCTGATTTCTTCACGAAAGTTCCAGCTGATAAAACAGCACTTGTTCGATCAATCCATTTGTCTTTTTGTTATCACCAAAACTTAATAAATATTGTTCTAACAATTTCCCCCTTTTTGGTGATGACAAAACCTTCAGCAGCCGAGACAAATAAACTATGCAAAAATAAATTGCACTCAATCTGCTGGAAAACAATTTTCATTAACCAACAAAAATTGTACATAGGATTTGTACAAAGATTATCAGCAGAAAGAAAATTTAATCTCTTCTTCGTCTCTTCAGCGACTGAGCTTCTTTTCTTCTCCTTTCCCTATCTCTCTCTGCTCTCTCTGCTGCCTCTTCTCTTTCTCTGTTAGCAGCATCAGTATTGATAACTGATTGAACAATACGCTGCTGAGCCATTTGTACTCTCTGCTCAAACGTTGGAGTCACTGTACTGCCTGTAATATGAGTACCAGCAGGCTGTTGAGGTCCTCGGCTGCCACTTATTTCCCCCTTTTTGTCAGCACGGCCCCTATGAATATAATCAACGAGCTCACTGAGCTGGGCATGAATCACAGCATGATTCTCTTGTGCCTGACTATGGAATTCAAGAAGCTGGTGGGAATGGGCTTCCTTGGTTGCCTCAACATCCTTCTGAATAGCATTTAAGCGCGCGGCCATGATGTCCACCTTTGCATTAACGTCTTGCACTTCCTTGCGAACATCCGCCAAGCCAACAAATATAGATGCATTCTGCGTTAAGACTTGCTTGCGAAATTCGTTGAAGTGAATGGTGTGGGCATCATTCAAAATGCGATTCTCCTGACGTGTCTCCTGATTTAGAGATTTAAACATTGCAGCCTGATCAGTCAAGGAGTCACGCACACTTTGCTCAATTTTGTGCAGCTTCGAAGATATATTACACTGAGAATCAAAGAGCTGCTCTGAGAGAGTGGCGTGGAAATCAGCAAATGAACCGGAGAGATCCTGGGAGATAGGAAGTCGGGAAGTTCCAGTCTCATCAATATCAGCCTGATCAAAACGAAGCGACGAACTGCTGGAAGAAGAAGAAGTCTGCTGCTGCTCTAACGTCAACTGTACACGAGGAGCAACCGCAAAAGAATCTTCAAAACTCTGTACACCTCTCAAAACAGTCTTCTCTATAGCAATAACGGAAAGAAACTCTGAAATATCTGCACTTGATATCCGATTCAACAAACTCAAATCAACAAATACTGAACAGAACGGAGAGAATCGAAGAGCATACACTGAAGAACTGCCGGGAGCAAAACTGGGAACTGACTCAACTATCTGTAAAGAATTGCAAAACTGTGAAGAACCAACTGGAAGAAGTTTCTGTCCACAAAAAGCAATAGCCTCCAGGCAAACATTCGCCCATCGCTTCCTTAGCAATTGGAAAAATATACTCACTCGAGGGAGAGTATCATCATATTGCCTCTGTAAAGGAACCTCAGTAGAAATAATTTTCTTGGGAATCTTGACCCATAGATCAGCACACTCCTCCACTGCCCAAACTCCATTTACCCAAAACTTTCTCCTAATCCAACATAGTGATCGAGTTGTATTGTTGGTCCTTGCAATAACTGCTCCTCGATCACCAGGATATCCTTCAAAAATTCTGGAGCAACAGGGCTTATTCCAAGTGAGGTTGAGAGCCCGTGTCTCCTTCGCTAGCTCTTCCAACAAAGAAATATAGAGCTCCGACAACAACTCAATAACTTGAATATCAATGGCAGTAGAGCCCTGTCCCGGGGCAAAGTTTATTCTCCAAGCATCCAAAAACTTAAACACCAAAACCGTTCTGTACTTCAGCAAAATATAAAATTTCCTCTGAATAGCTTCCTGAGGAGACTCAGTTTCTCCCCAGCGCAACACTTGATCCTCTTTGCTATACATCTCGTCAAAATTGATTGAGGAAAATTTCCTCAGACTGAAAGAATTAAAGAATGCAGCGACCTCATCAATAAACTTCGCTCGCAAACTCACCAGAAGATCAATATCTGCACAAATCAACGAAAAATGTTCCTCAGCCGGATTGCCCTGAATTGGGTCTTTATCCACCAAAACTTCCTTGCCTTTGTCATCAGCAGGGATTCGAGGAAGACTTTTAAGAAACCAGGTTTGCTCAGTCACTCCTGGAATCTTGATCATTTGGCCCATTTTGATTGGAGTGACTTCCATACATGTAGATGGTAGAGGAATGTCAACTGGAATGGACAATAGAATATCATCCAGTGACGTTTTCTCATCTTCGCTAAGCTCAACTTCAGCAGAAAACGGCGCCACAATTTCCTCTACCTGCTGAACTGAGTCAGCAGGAGCAACATTAGCAGTTGCTACATCGTCATCCTCAGTGTCACTCGCCGTGACCACTGGATTCTCATCTTCCCACCTCTGGACAATGTCTTCATATGGCAAATCAAACCAATTTTTCTCCACAGCTGGTTCAGAAATATCAGCAGGTGCCTCATCAGCTCGCGTCTCATCGAGCACCTGCTGAATTATTACATCTACCACATCAGCAGAAGAGCATCTAGACTCCTCAACATTCAAAGATTCAGCCACCTGCTGAATTGGGACAGCCTCTTCTGCCACTGCCACCATCTCCACCGAAGAAATAGAAGAAATGGATTTCTTCTTCGAAGTCCTCTTTTTCTTGGGGACTGCTACTTCGATATCAGCAGCAGTCCGCTTCTTCGTCACAGCCTTCTTCGTTGCTGTCCCTGAGACTTCCTCAGCACCATCCTTATTAATGGAAATAAAACGAAGCACTGTTTTCTTCGTAAGAATCTTGGATGCTGGAAACTCAGACGCCTCACCCAACTCTACAGACGGAAAAGTCGCCAACAAAGCACTGATCTGAATTGCAAACCCCTTGGCTTGCTTCGTCTTTGCAGCAAACATCTTCTTCAGAATGCCAAACAAATACTTGGCCCAATTCATCTTCACGCCACACACCACCGCCGTCATCAACGAGAATTTCTCTACAGTTATGGCATTGAATGATCCAGCTTTGACCGAAATAGCTTTCGCCATAATGTCGCAAAGAAGGCGATAGGGCATCTTCATTTGATTCTTTCTGCCCGATAAGTTGATCTGCTCACCGGTCATCGACACTATGCTCCTAGCATCGAAAATAGCATCCTTTGGCATCTCAGATAACTCCTCCAAACCCTCAACCGGCAACTCAAACGATTCGGCAAACAGCTTCTCAGAGATCTTCACAATCTGACCACCAACTGTGCTGAACACTACCCCATTTCGGACTGAAGCATTCTCGAAGAAATCCACCAATGCATCCTCATATACGATAGCCGGACAGCCCAGAAAGCCTCGAAGGCCAGATGCCTCAAGAGCTTTAAACATCGAAATCATTCCAGAGTCGTCCATAGCAAGCACTGATTCGAAATCGATATGCTGACCATTAGAGTACAGTGAAGACGCCATTTCGATTGAAGATTTGCGAAGAGAAAATGCCTGTAAAAAGCTTTGCAAGAGAGATATACGCACAAGAGAAATATGCAAGAGATAGAAAATGAGAGCGTAAAAGAAAATGAACAGTTAACGCGTAGATTTTAAGGAATGCGAAAAGCTTTTGGAGAGAGAATGTTGATGTGACTGTTTGCATGGATAGACACGTGTCATCCATCCGTTAGCGCGTACTGTTTTGAAAAGATTTGAAAAATTTTCAAAAACTTTTAATCGTACGGTGAAAATATTTTCCAAATATTTTAATCAAAATAAGTATAAACGAAAGAAAACTTCGCGCCAAGGTATAGTAGTCACACCTGCTGATTTAGTGTGTAAAAACACTACTGCTGATTTTGATTTAGCGCTGAGGGTGGCAAGTGCTGATATCTTATAAGCATCAGCAGTATACACGCAACTGCTGATTATTTCCAGCAGCAACATGTTCTGCTGACTTCACGCTAATTAAATCAGCACCTGATTCCCCCTACGACTAATACATTCCAAACGTATGAAATGCTTATTTCAGCAGGTAGATTCGTCGTTCCCCCTGAACAACAAACCTGCTG
>KQ986748.1:63116-108204 GCA_001598015.1 Dorcoceras hygrometricum
TCCCAGTTCAGAACAGCATCAACCTTACTGGGATCCACAGAAACGCCATCCGCTGAAATGACAAGACCCAGAAATACAACACGATCCAACCAAAACTCGCACTTGGAGAATTTAGCATACAACTGCTGTTCTCTCAACCTCTACAGGACAATTCCCAAGTGCTCCTTGTGCTCCCTCGGATTCTTCGAGTACACCAAGATGTCGTCAATGAAAACAATCACAAACTTATCAATGTACTCTCTAAAAACTCGGTTCATCATATCCATGAAGACTGCAGGCGCGTTGGTCAAACCAAACGGCATCACCAGAAACCTCGAATGCCCATACCTGGTATGAAAAGCAGTCTTCGCGACATCCTGATCTCTCACTCTCAGCTGATGATACCCTGAACGAAGATCAATCTTCGAGTACACCATAGAACCTTGCAGTTGATCAAACAGATCATCGATCCTGGGTAGAGGGTACTTGTTCTTAACTGTCGCTTTGTTCAGCTGGCGAAAGTGAATGCACATCCGCATTGAGCCATCCTTCTTCTTCACAAACAAAATGGGCGCTCCCCACGGTGACATACTAGGTCAAATGAAACCTTTCTCCAGCAAATCGTCCAACTGTACCTTGAGTTCTCTCAACTCCGCAGGCGCCAGACGATACGGGGCACGAGAAATCGGAGCTGTTCCAGGCACCAGCTCAATGCTGAAGTCAATCTCCCGCCTCAGAGGAAAACCAAGAATCTCCTCTGGGAACACATCGGGAAAATGTCGCACCACGGGAACGTCACTAAGCTGCACACGAGAAGAAGAAGACGCATCCAAAGCGTAGATCATAAAACCAGCATTCCCTACGGACAACAAACTGAACATCTCCATCGCTAAGAATAACGGGATCTTCGATCGAGAATCCTGGCCGTATAAGTCCCACTTCTCGCCAGACAAAGGCCTAAAACGAACAATCCCATGGAAGCAATCCACGGAGGCTCTATAGTTGGACAACACATCCATCCCAATGATACAATTGAAATCCCACAACATCAGACAGATAAGATTCGCCAACAACACATGCTCACCAAACCGCAACACGCCATCTAACAAAACCTCCTGGGAAAACAGGCTCACACCGCCAGGGGTAGAAACAGAAACGGCATCGCGCAAAGGGATGGTACACAGACCATGCTCAATAACAAACGAATCAAAAATAAACGAATGCGATGCACCGGTGTCAAACAACACACGAGCAGGAAAGTCAAAGACAAGACATGTACCTCCAATCACCCGGCTCGGTGTCTCCTCGGCCTGCTCCCTCGTAATGGCATTAACCTGAGAATGGTGGGGTCCTGAGAAGAAAGTCTGAGACGACTGCCCAAAGCGCGAAGGTCCAGGCTGCTGAAACGGCCTAAACCGAGTCTCACCAAATCGGGGCTGCTGAAACTGCTGAGAACGGCCCCTAGACTGACCTCCACGACCCTGAGGCTGTGCCGCGGTTTGCTGTGATCCAGCTGACGGACACACTCTAGCAAAATGCCCGTACTGACCACAAATGTTGCAGGAACCCTGCACACCAACATACTGGGTAGAAGGATGCTTTCCACCACAAAAACCACAAAACTCAGCCCGAGAACCACTGCTACTCGAGCTGCCTGAACCAGAAGAGCCAGAACCCGACTTCTTCTTGAACTGCTGACAGCGGGGTCGAAACCTCTGACGGCCAGACTGCTGAGCCACGTGCTGCTGAGGCTGCTGCTGCTGCTGATGGGATGACTGGGACGCCTGAGAAGACTGCGCCCCCTGACCAGTGGAACGACCACCCTGAGCCACCTGCTGCCTACGAGCACAACGACTCCGCAAACCCTCCTCAATATCAATGGCACTATCAACTTCCTCGGCATACGTCTTGGGTTTACTGGTCAGAACCATCTGATATAATTCCTCATTCAAGCCCTCTAGAAATCTGGTCCTCTTGGACCTCTCCCGGTCAAAAACGTGCAAAACATACGCCAGTAAAGAAGAGAACGTACGTGCATACTGCCTCACCGTCATGGAGCCCTGCTCCAGATGATCGAATTCCCGCTCACGGGCGTTCACATAAGATTCGGGTACATACTCCTGCCGGAAGGTCTCGTAAAAACTGCCCCAAGAGATCCCAACGTGGGTCTCAAACAAGGTACTCGAAGCGCCTCGCCGCCAGCGCTCTGCCGCCTTCCTAAGCAAGAGGGTCACTAAACTCAGTCGAAGATCATCATCATACTGAACCCGATCAAAAAGACCAATAATGTTCCGGAGCCACGAGTCTGCATCCTCACTGGACTCGTTACCGTTAAAGACCGGAGGGTTCATCTGCTGAAACCTCGCTATAACAACATCCATCCGCTCCACAGGAGCAGGCAAGTCACCAACTTCTTCCTCCTCATCATGCCCAACACGGCTACGACTACGAGCACTACGCTGATCCTCGTTATATCCTGCCGATTCCTCAAACTACCCCCTACCTCTACCACGACGTCTAGGCGGCATCTACGAATACACTCAACAGGATAAGCAGCACAAAACAGATACAGCATAGATATCGCAACAATATACAGCACATAATCACATAGGTCAAGCACATGCAACACACGACACTGTGCCTAGACTCAAGTGTGATCAAGGAAATTGAGCTTATCCCATCTTAAGCTCTGATACCAAAAATGTCAGGCCTCGTGCTAATATCAGAGATAAAACATGCAAACACACGCGGAAGCTACTAAAAAGCGGGTAAAATTTTTGCTTTTGGCCTGATGGTTTAAAACAATATAATTTAAAATACAACGATACTCAAAATATATCCCAGTTTATAAAAATCAACCAAACGCGGGCTACCAGCCAACAACAAACAGTATAGCATAATAACAACAACAACATGTATCAGACTCCAACCACAAAATACAACGACAAAGCACAGGGCATCCCCTGGATAACAGTATTGATACATAAATATATGCTATACGCTACTGGGATACACTAACCACCTCCTGGGGCACCTCCAGCTGGGTTAAAACCACGACCAGCTGTAAAACCTGGATTCCCTGAAAACAACACAAGCAAGGAAAACAACCAAGCCCTAGAGGGACATGGGGTCAAACCCCAGTACGGAGAGCAACTGAAATAGCTAAAGAAAAGCGTAAGATAAAATGCAGATGCTATGCATGAGACACCCGATAACAGCTGGAGGCTAGAACC
Organism: Dorcoceras hygrometricum; assembly: GCA_001598015.1. Classification (NCBI taxonomy): domain Eukaryota; kingdom Viridiplantae; phylum Streptophyta; class Magnoliopsida; order Lamiales; family Gesneriaceae; genus Dorcoceras; species Dorcoceras hygrometricum. Next base: position 66,329 of record KQ986748.1, read on the forward strand.
GAAGAGGGAGCCAAGGAACTCAAACATAGCTCCACAAGATCAGCAACGAATCAGTGGCCACAGGGTGTGTTCAAAGTGTGGTAATGAGCCATTCGCCTTGACACTACACCCGAATACCAGATGCATCAAACAACTCAACCTGCCGTTGCCTCGCCCATGAACTGTGGTAGTTAACCACTCGGCGCATGGTGGCTAACAGATCCCAGCAGGGAGATGAGAGTGCGGTATTGCCGCTAGCCCTCGCATCCTGGTAAGAAACAACAGCAATATACAAGATATGAAGCTGCAAGATACAATATACGAGGGATCTGAAACAATGCGTGTATGCACATCAATAAAACTGCTAGCATAAACACAAATTCTCAGCAAGAAATACACATCCATGTTCACCGAAACATCCCAGCAGCCTCACATAATATCTCACGCAACTTCCCAGCCATCACAAGCTCAAGATCCGTACCTTATACTCCCTATGCAACAATTACTACAAGCAAAGGTCCCGAGAAAACCGGATTGCAACCTGTCGAAGCACACAGGGCATAAATCACAGGGACGCTAATACACAGAAAGCACACGAAGTTATACCTGAACTACGAAATGCACGAGCTAAACCAGCAACTTCGTGCTTCTGCTCCAGCCAACAACATCCTCCAAAAAGGGTATAGGATGAAGGATATTTTCGAGATAAGTCCAACGCTACCTCAAACGTGAAAAATGGTGATCGGAATCAACAGGAAATCGTCGGACAAACTCACGGTGAACAGTACTAGGGTTTGAGAAACAGAGAACGAAAGTCGGGTAAATTTTGCTAAGTATGGGATCTGGTATCTCAAATCAAAGACCAAGTCTTACTATATATATATAACTCACAACGGCTGAAAGCTGGTTAAACAAGTCCACCGACAAAACCAGACGACGCATTACCAAAATCCCAAAAGCTGGTACCAGACGTTGCGTTCCAATTAAATCAAACAGCGTCTCATAACCCCAACGTCTGGATTCCTTAGCGCTAACCAAAACGACGACGTTTCCTCCTCACGCTACAGGAACGCTGACCAGCGTTGACATCTGCTCTCAGCTGGACAACCAGACGCAAGCTACAGGAGCGTTGACTGACGTTGACGTCTGCTTCCAGCGATAACACCAGACTACACACAAGAGAATAGATCTCTCGCAGCTGGTAGCAGACGCAACACCCAAAACGGTGTTGTTGCAACTAATCTAAACGACAGCGTATCCAACCCGATACAAAACACGCTAAGGCAACGTCTGAATACAAACATGCTACCAGAATTCACTTAAAATGAATGCATCCAGACTTCATAAAAACGACAGCGTAACGAATCCTCGCGTTACCAAATACACGCTGCGACTGGATTTACCACCGACGAGCTTCCACAACAAAACCAGATCTCACAAAACAGATCTCAAGCTCAAAAATACCAAAATTTCCAGAATTGCTCTAAACACCGATAAATCCAACAATTAATCTCATTATTGATTTCCAGGTCTCACACGCGCGCTAACGCAAACAGATGTCTCTCGCTACTCTCATATCAGCACTCGCTAGCTACACAGCACCATTTACTAGCGTTGACATCTGAATCACGCCACTGCTGAGTACTCACATCTGAATGCTCACAAATTTCCGTGCAAAGACGCTGCTGGCTCATCTTCTTCCAGCGATGATCCTCAAGTATGAATTACTATTGGAATCACATCTCTTATCGAAAGAATCAACGAATCAACTCCAAATTCAACACATATTTCTCCCGATAGAGCCTAGCAACTCAAATATGAACAACTCTAAACCAAAATCTGAAATTAGAAAATCAATAACTCTCGATTAATCAAAATTTTCGAATCTCAATCCTCACAGTTGAGTAGCTGTGGCTGGCTGGGTTTCTTGACCGTAGACAGTAGGCTTATTGAGCTTATATAAGGGCTGATTGCTAGATCCTTGTATAGATTTAAGCTTCTAGGCAGCTTTTGTTGAGCTTCGTCGTGAGATTTTAAGGCAGCAGACCTGAGCTGGTTGTTGGTGCCCTGAATTTGTAAGATCTGTTGAGGCATTATCTTCTGAGATTTGAAAGGTACGAATTGAGCTTATTTAAACAGTTTTGGAGATAAGCATTGTGAATATTCCATCATGATCTTAATGCTGTGTTGTGGAGGTTTACGTGAACATATTGGGCTGACTGTGTTTTGTTGATTATCTGTTCTGTTTATGATATGATTTACGTATGCTGTTGAATTTATGTTCTTGGCATTCATGCATACATATTGAGCCTGATATTCGATTGATGACCTGAGTCGAGCTAGCATTGTGATCGGCCGACTGAGTTGTTGCGCCTGAAAGGTCCAATGCTATCATCGGGGTGGTGGCCAGCTGATTTGTCGCGCCTGAAGATCACTGAGCTGTGATGGTTGACGGACCTGAAGATCACGGACCGATGATTTCCACCGGCTGATTGGCTGTGCGTGGTGTAGAGGCTCACTTGAGATTTTCCAACTGAGTTATTGGCCTTGTTGACCGATTTCCCTTGATAGCCTCATGCATATCATGATGTGAATATTGCATGTTTATGTATTTTTGTTTTATGAGTGCTCTTCGTACTGAGGTTTGAACTCGTTTCTTTTCCCTGTTTTGTGCTGCGGTGGTCTGTGTTGGCCATTGCAGGTTCTTCAGGTAACCAGGAAGGGCAGAGTCGAGCTTCAGCTGGACGATCCCCATTTTGATTTGAGTCCCAGTTATATGTACGTATATATTGAGATATTGAGCCAGGTGATGTTTTGTGCCTATTTCATTCGGGGATCTGTAGTTGATTGCTACTTGTTGTTTTCCTGTTGTGTTGTTGAGTTTTGAAGTAAACTCCTTATGATGTACTTTGAAATAAGATTTTGGATTAGGCCCAAATTTGAAAAAATTTTTAGCCTTATTTTTAATACTTCCGCATAGATGTGATTAATTGAGTAATTAATCTATGATTAGCGCACCGAGACTGACATTTTGGTATGAGAGCTTAAACTGGGATAAGCTCAATTTCCTTTTCATCACACTCGAGTCTAGGCACAGAGTTTGAGATTTTGATTTTGATTGACTCTGTGATTTATCTGCCTCTATGACTATTTTTTTTGCTGCTTACCTCTGAGTTTTGTTAGATGCCGCCGAGGAGAGGTAGGAGTAGAATAGCTAGATAGACTGGTGAGGAGTCTAGGGCCACCGGGAGTGATGAGGATGTTGAGAAACGAAGTATACCCTTGCTTTGTCATGTTAGACAGACGAAGGTAGATGACGTGACTAGACAGATTGGCGAGATGGAGCTAGTCTTGGATAGGTTTTAGAGGATGAATCCCCGACTTTCATCGAGACGCCGAGGGTGGCTTGATGGTTGAAGGCTGTCAAGAGCATATGGAAGAATTGTTCGACGCGGTGGAGTACTCTCAGGAGAGAAGGCTGAATCTAGCGGTTTTGCAATTGAGGGAGAATTCTCAACGCTGGTGGAAGGGTACTTCCCGAGTGATGAGAGAGAGTGGTACATTGATTACTTGGGAGAGCTTCTGTGTAGCGTTCCGACAGGAGTATACCCCCGAGTCCTACTACAATAACCGCGAGCGAGAGTTTGACAATCTGAAGCAAGGAAACTTGAAGGTGGCCGAGTATGCCAGGCAGTTTTTGTCGCTTCTATAATATGTCCCCCATGTTGCTAATCGATAGAGAATGAAGAGGAACAAGTTTCTGAGAGGTTTGAGGCCTGAGTTGTTCCGTATGGTGTTGGATGGTTCTCCTGTGACGTATGCTGAGGCCGTGGATAGGGCGGTGTACATTGAGGAGAGTTTGTTGGAAGCACAGAATCAGGTTCAGCCGACAGCTGGACACACCTTTCAGCCTGTGCCTGAAGCGATGCTGTCGTTTCAGCCTCCTCAGACTTTGCAGTAGTCTATTCGCCAGAGGTTCAAGCCTCGAGGAAAGAATTTCAAGAAACGATCGAATTCGAGTTCTTCTGGTTCTGTTAGTTCTGGTGGTAGTGGCTTCGGAGGAGGAGTTACATGTGGTCAGTGCGGAGGTCGCCATATGACTTCGCAGTGTCGTGGAGTGTGTCCGTTGACGGGTGGACAGGCCGTGAGTCAGTCACAACAATGTTCTACTGGTGGTTCTTCGTAGAGACCGCAACCTTTTGCTCAATCCCAACGATTAGGATTCCAAACACGTGAACCATCTAGGTTCAGAGGATCATCGAGACCTCAGTTTCCGGGACCACAGCAAGCTCAGGTGAATGCCTTGACGAGAGAGCAAGCTGCTGATACGCCTGAAGGAGTGATTGCAGGTACTTGTGCTATCTTTGATTTTCCTGCACGAGTTTTGTTTGATACAGGAGCATCACACTCCTTCATATCTGACTTGTTTGTGCATGAGTGTGGGTTGAGTGTTACCCCACTGTTTGATGTTGTGTTTGTATCTACTCCTGCTGGTGTGTGGTTGATGTCCCGTCGAGTGGTAGTGGATTGTGTGATTAGATTTGATGAGAACGTGTTGGTGACTACCCTGATTACCTTGGAGATTCAAGATTTTGACTGCATCTTGGGTATGGATGTGCTGTCTGCGTATAGAGCGACTGTAGATTGTTTCCATGGTGTAGTGAGGTTTAGACCTCCATTTTGAAAGAAGTGGGATTTCTACGGTGCTGATTCACAATCGAAGATTCCACTAGTGTCTGCCATGGATATGTTCAGTCTGTTGTCGCTAGATAACTCTGGGTTTATGATCTATGCCCTTGATGTTTCTCGAGAATCACGGATAAAGTTGAGTGATGTGCCAATTTCTCGAGAGTTTCCTGATGTGTTCGTGGTTGAGATTCCTGGATTCCCTCCGAGACGAGAGATTGATTTTAGCATAGAGTTGGTGCCAGGAACAGTCCCGTTTTCTAGTGCTCCGTATCGATTGGCGCCAGCTGAGTTGAAGGAACTTAAGGAGTAATTGTGTGACTTCTTCGAGAAAGGCTTCATCAGACCGAGTATGTCGCCTTGGGGAGCTCAGGTTCTTTTTTTAAATAAAAAGGATGGATCTATGAGGATGTGCGTTGATTTTTGGCAGTTGAATAAAGCGACGATCAAGAACAAGTATCCTTTGCCGAGGATTGATGACTTGTTCGATCAGCTGCAGGGATCGGCAGTCTCTAAGATTGATATGCCATTTGGTTATCATCAGTTGCGTATTAGAGACGATGATGTAGCAAAGACGGATTTCAGGACGAGATATGGGCATTACGAATTTCTAGTGATGCCTTTTGGATTGACGAACGCTCCTGCTGTCTTCATGGATTTGATGAATCGCTTCTTTAAAGAGTACATCGATCATTTTTTGATTATCTTCATAGATGACATCCTAGTGTACTCGAGGAGCTATAGAGAGCATAAAGATCACTTGAGACTGGTGTTGCAGAAACTGAGAGACTCACAGTTGTACGTTAAGTTTAGCAAGTGTGAATTCTGGCTGGATAGAGTAATATTTTTGGGTCATGTTATATCTGCAAAAGGTATATCAGTGGATCCTAGTAAGGTCGAAGCAGTTCTTAACTGGAAGCGACCTAGGAATGTCTCTGAGATCCGTATTTTCTTGGTTTTGGCTGGCTACTATAGGCGTTTCATCGAGAAGTTTTCTTCGATAGCCAAGCAGACGACTCAGTTGACTCAGAAAGATAGGAAGTTTGTTTGGACTGATGAGTGTGAGTCGAGTTTCCAGTTGCTTAAGGAAAAGTTGACTACTGCTCCTGTGTTGGCTTTGCCTTCGGGTTCTGGAGGTTTTGTAGTATGCTCTTATGTCGATCCCCATTTTGATTTGAGTCCCAGTTATATGTACGTATGTATTGAAATATTGATCCAGGGGATGTCCTGTGCCTATTTCATTCGGGGATCTGTAGTTGATTTGCTACTTGTTGTTTACCTGTTGTGTTGTTGAGTTTTGAAGTAAACTCCTTGTTTTGAGTATGATGTACTCTGAAATAAGATTTTGGATCAGGCCCAAATTCGAAAAAAAATTTAGCCTTATTTTTAATTCTTCCTCATAGATGTGATTAATTGAGTAATTAATGTGTGATTAGCACACCGGGCCTGACAGACATGCATTACAGGCTATTCATGAAAAACGCTAAGACATAAAACATTGTCATTTAGTTTTATTAATCACCCTCCCACTATTTTAACGATTTCACCATCCTCTAATGAAATCGAGAAAGCAATTATCCTTAGTGGTTACACAGAATCCAATCAAGAAATCACGGTCCCAAATAATATCAGCCAACCATGATCCTCAAAATGTAGAGCCCAATTGCAACATGTGCAACCTCCAGTATTTACGTCACGTCCAGTAAGGGCCCAATAATATGACTCCGATTACTATCACGTGTCAAGATGACCCATCAATGTTGAGTTGTAATGGACGGTCGTCATAACGTTCCCAATAATATGAGCCAACGTCATGGGAGTTCCATCCAACTCATAGAAAGTGTCAATGACATGTACATCTTTCCGGTACACAGAACCGCCCCAATAATATGAGCCGGGCTATGTATGCGGGTAGCATCGACGTACACCCATTGTCGATGGAAGGTAGGAAATTTTAAACAATATTTAAATTCCCTTAACTTCATGATCTTATCGAATAAACTTTGTTTTATGATCATTTTAGAAGTCATGGACTAACGTTCTCTAAGAGTGCTTCCAGGTGGTTGGAGGGGCTAAGGCCCACTTAAAAACCAACCTACTTAAACAAAGCAACGCTTTTCAGGTAACTTAGCCGATACAAGCCATTTTTAAGCCAGTCTATGCAACGCTTTTCAGGTAAACTTAGCCGATACAAGCCATTTTTAAGCCAGTCTATAAAGGACTCCCTTAGATAACGTTTTGTTTGATTTCCTCATAATTATCAATAAACTAAGTTCCTTCAATTTAATCATGAAACTTTTAATCTTGATATAAATTTTAAATAAAATTTAAAATGAGGGATTTTAATTTTGAAATTTGGTCTCAATAATTTTAAATCAAATTTTAAAAATTGCGGATTCATCAGATATATATCACAAATATAATTGGGATGGTCGATAACCGAGAGCTATGTGATCCGTGGTTGCCAAGCACAGATCTAGGTCCAATACTAGGTGATATTCAGTATGCAAATGCAATCCTATTACATAAGCTTCCAGTTTTACATGTCTTGAGTCTTCAATATCTTTGATCAACATCTCCATCATCTTCAAAATTATCCTCCCACTAAGTCTAATATTTACATTTAAATATCCATGACAAATAAGGGATACATTTTAAAGGGTTGGGAATGGGCCATAAACCAGCCCACTTTGAAATGATTTCAACAATATTACAACAAAGAAATGAAGCATACACATAACACATTGGGCATGGCTCTCGATCATCCCAAACATTATTTATTCAATTAATGCAATTAAGTTGATATAAATAAAATAATCAAATCAAATTCGATTTTATCCAATAAAATCATATTTTAAATATAAAATAATATTTTATAAATATTTTAATTGCATCAATTTTGGGCTTAAAACAATTTTAGTCCAATATCTCAAAATTTTCAAAAATTAATTTTGGTCCATCCAAAAGGCCCAATAGCAAGTATCGGCCCAAGAACCCCTCGAGCCGCCCCGAAAAAACCCTAGAATTCAAAATCCGCCGCCGCATCTCCGCCCCGACACTGCCGCCCGCACACGTGTTGCACGCCGTGCGCGTCCCTGTGTGAAACGTGTGCGCACGGTGGGCGGCCACCTGCGAGACCAGCTCGCGCAGGAGGGGCGGTGGGTGCGCGCACAAGCGTGCGCAACGTGCGCGCATCCCCGTGCTTGACGTTGCACACGGGTATCGTTTGGCGCACGCAACGCCCGGAGAGGCATGCGCGACAGATGTGCAACGACTGGCGATACGTGCATGCACAGCGCGCGGCAGTTGTGCGCATGGGATACGTGATGGGCACGCATCGTGCGGCACGATGAGCTCACGATGGCCGGCTGTGCCGCGCGCAGGGCGGGCGGCGGCGTGTTGCTGAAATTTTTTTTTTTTGGAAAACGGGATTTTGATGCAATTCAGGCAGAATAGTGTATTGACAGATCCGAGACAAATCTCTGATACCGCTGTAGGCAGAGTGGCGGATCCGGATCCCGCTCCTGGGGCGCAGCGGAAGAATTTAAAAATTGGAGCCCGGGAATGGTCAATACACCTATACAATAATCAAAACATTCATAGAATGTTCAGAAGGTACCTTGATGGCGTCTAGGCACCTGGCTCCGACCAATTCCACGAGGGAATCGGCACTTCAAAGGTTTAACGGCTTGATCGATGCCTAATACGGTCCACAACCAGAATCTCAACTCCTTCGCCGGTTTGCACTAGAAAAACTTCGAAAATTTCAGGGACGGAATCTCCTCGCCGAGATGGTCGGAACAAAATCTTACGGCGGGCAACGTGGGGTCGGCGGCGGCGAGGGAAGAAGGGAGAGCGGAGGAGCTTGCTGAATAGCTTTTGGTGTTTTTCTTTCTCACTATTGAAAGTGTCTCAACATTGCCATATTTATAAATTGAGGGATAGAGTTTGATTTGAACAAAACAGTGAACATTAGGTTCAACTCAAACAGTGAACATTCGATTCAACTCAAACAGTGAACATTCGGTTCAAGTCAAAATGTGAATATTCGTTTCGACTCCATCGTTTGTGGTCTCATCATAATCCTGATCGATGATCAGATATCACCAATGTTCTCAGTTTAAAAAATTGATCATTATGATGCAAAATCAAATTTTTGGACCACTAAATCTATATATGACAAGTTTCTCATTAGCTAAATATGGAAGTCCTACTCCCTTAGCTACTTTTAGGAAGTCATACTCCCAACCTTCCTCCTACTATACTCAAAACTTTGAGTACCATATACGGTAATTGGGAAACCAGTACTTGTGTTACCCTCAATGGTTCAGGGATACAATTAGCCGTGGGCTCACAACATTTGTGACTCAGAAAACACATTTTTGGACATGCCCATCGAATCATGGTAAAGCGTCTAGCAACATCGCCCCATGATCCTCTTGGTATCACTGATAGTGCCTGCAAGAACCAGTCGATCATGGTTAGCGTACAGTACGGTCCTTTCAACTCAAATATCCTGATCAGATCAAAGACCATTGGTAAATCGACAGTCGCTAGAGATCCAATAACCATGCATACATCTTGGAGATCAAATAGTGACATCGCATGTGTTACTAGGTAAACCCATTTACCTAAAAACACATATAGTACTCTGGCCAGAGATTTGTCACACTATTATCTCCTCAGATAGCATAGGATATCCATGCACAAGGGCGAACGGTGAATCCTCGACAACGAAGCATCGACTCCTACATGAATCGGGACCTCACCCAACCCCGCTACCTGATGACCCCAACTGAGTCGGTAAACAGGTCAAAGTGAGGTACCTATCATGTAGAGTATCAATGACGTTTTGATTAATAAGGAATAATCTATACAACCAAGACCTCGAACTTAATCCACTCGACAAATGGTAACCACTTGGAAAGTCCGGAAAGGTAGTTCGATAGATCACCACGTCACTATCCATCTGCATGCTCAGAACATCACTATGTTCCCTACCAATGAAACATGGTACTTCGCATCGTAGATGCTAGTCTCAAGCTCGGGCGGTCCTTCTCCTCTTTTGGATGGTCCAATCGACCAGGAACATGTTTAGAATACACAGTGACTATTAGACGTGTTTCATGATAACATACACTATAGTACATTCAAGGTCTTTATCAACCAATTTTAATCATAATAATGAAGATAAATAATGCCATAAAATAATGTGAATTTCATAAATAAAGATCGTTTTATATAGAGTCAACAAGAACCCACATGCCACAAGTTGGATAGTTGTGCACCTACTCTAACACATGTCTGCCACGGCTTGGGCCGAAAGTCCAGAGAAACTGATTATGCCCTCCGTTGGAAGATGAAATATCTCAGAGAACACTTCCTTAGATATAACCACTCTTGGCCACTGTACTTACATTCACCCCTGCAATAACTGTGGCATTGGAAAAGAACTGATTCTGAGATTCCTCAAAAACATAACCAGAAACCACAAAAAACCCACGCAGCCTTGATTCCTACAAGGTTTTGAACATACGAACCATTCCTTCATCATCCATTTTCAGCACTGAGTCAAATTTAACCTGAAGAGCGTTTTTAACAAAGGTAGCCATTTGAAAATGTGAAGAGTTAGTAGATTTTGTGAGGAATATAATTATTCGATATGATTAACAGCCTAATATGTGAGGTCCATAATTAGTCGAGATAATTAACGATCTAATTCACCCGGATTAGTGGCTAACTAATCGGATAGATCAGCTTAGGGAGCATATGTTAAGAGGGAACAGCACGGACACGAGCTGGTTCTAGGATTGGTGCTAAGATGATAGATGAAGCTGTTTCGGATTACAGTTTAGATCAACACAGGCGTATGCTGTTTTGATGTAAGTTAAGTAGTATCGGAAGCTGGATGCAGCTTTGGGTGTTCGCTACGTTGCAAGCTAGGTTGACCCTTGAGAGCTGGGTTGACCTGCAGGGGCTGCGCCAGTGGTTGTATGCTGGATAGAATATCCTTAGCTGATGCTAGGATGCGAGCAGGTCCAATGTTCTTTGATTCCGACTTAGAGTTTTACTAGTGGATTTTGATGCTCTAGCAAGACTAGTTTGGTTTGAGCTGGTTGGGAAGTATAGCTTGGAGCTGAACAGCAAGTTTGAGTCCCGAGCTGGATCAACTTAGAGTAGCTCAGGGTATACGCAAGCTGTTCTGGACGTGATGAGCAGCGTAGTTGAGCTGAGCTTGCGTGACCTGACCCGTTATTGTGTTATCTAATGTAGGAATTGAGTTTGGGTCTAAGATGGATTTCAGTTTTGTAGTGAGGCAGTTCTCTGAGCTGAGCAGTGAGACCTGAACGTGTGACTGGCTGTTGATGAAGAACAGTTTAGGCCTTGAGCAGAGCGGTGAAGCTGTGCTAGACAGTTTACCCATAAACTGGATGAGAACATGTAAACTGATATGTTTAAGGGTGTTGATTTGACTGCTACGAACTGGATTGAAGTACACCAGATTTCGGGTGCTATGATGTGCTGGTGTGGAAATCAGTTTGGGAGAAAGCTGGTGATGACATACAGTTGGATGAGAGCTGTTAGTGAGGGTCAGTTCTGGTGAGAACTGATTGTATTCCTGAGCTGATAGCTGGTCATGGTACAAAGTAATCCAGATTCATATTATGGACTTGTTTGTTGTCCCGAGCTGAGTGGACAGATCACGAGTAGTTCCTGAGCTATTAGAAGTTATCAGCCTGGTCGTAAGCTGATAGTTGCGAGGGAGCTGATCTGCATGAGTGATATATCGAGTAGCGTGATCTGTTGGTGCGAGAGCTGAGTTGAATCTTCGTGCCTAAGCTGGAACAGTGTCATTATCTAAGCTGATCTGGTATCACTGTAGCAGTAATCTGCTGGAACGTGGTCTGTAGGGAGTGTGAGCTATTGAGTAGCGTGTATAAATACCCTCTCGTTGACCAAATGAGCTGGGTAGTTGCGCTGTTGTGTTCGTGTTGTTTATGTTGTCGTGCTTAGGGCTGTGAGCTGAGTGCTAAACCTTGTGTTTCATGATATTGCCTGAGTTGTTCTGTGTTATACATGCGTTGTGTATATGGAGCTGTCTTGCTTATGTTGTATGGATGTATGCTGCACTTTGTTGGTTTTCACATGCACGCATATCATGTTGTTGAGCTCCTTCTTGGTAACCGCATGCTATTTTGCAAGATGAGCTCATCCTTTGCATCTACGTGCTGTTTTTTGAGTTGAGCGTATATTCCTTGCTAGCTATTGCTGTTGTTGAGCTCATATCTATGTCGGCCATTTGTCATTGCAAATCTGCGAGTACCAGGTAGCTTTCTATTGAGAAGGCCTGAGACAGAGTGGGTAACTCCCACACTCTCGGTTGTGCCCCTAGGAGACAGAGTGGGTAGTTCCCACACTCTCGGTTGTGTCACTATGGGACGGAGTGGGTAACTACCACACTCTCATGAGCCAGTGCACCAGCGGGTTAAGTTGGCTGTTGAGCCTTTGATACTGTGCATGGCCTCTAAGATCTTTATTCATGAGCTTCATATCTCCAGCTGTTGAGTATTTCTACAAGCCTTGCTTCTCCAGCTGTTGAGTCCCTTGAGCCCCGATGTTTTCCCTTGGTATTGCTGCATGCATTGCACGACGTATTCTATGTTACATGCTTTTACTGTTAGATTTGTTGTTTGCTCTTCGTACTTAGGTTTTGCCTCGTTTATTTTCCCTTGGGGCTACTTTGGTCATGTTTTGGCCATTGCAGACCTTCAGGTAATCGGCTGGTCCGTGAGGTGTGACAGTTGGTGCAGTCCCAGGCGTGAGTTCCCAATTATGTATATATATATATGCTATATCGAGTCATTGCCAGGGGATGCCCTGTGTAATTGTTGTATTTGACTTGATTGAGTTGCATGTATATTTGTTGTAGCATTTGTTGTTGCTGCGGCTTTTGAGTCAAAGCCCTATTGTGAGTATAAACTTATGTTTTAATGTTATATTTTCAGTCAGGCCGGAAAAGAAATATTTTTCCCGCTTTTTAAGCTTCCGTGTTTTAGCGTGTTTTAGCTATTTTTAGAACACCGGTACTGACATAATATACCTAGATTAGTGGTTAACTAAAACCTAGATAAACCAGCTTAGGGAGCAGCAGCTGGCGTGGATCGGCTCGGACGCAAGCTGGTACTAGGGTTTATGCTGAGCTGGTAGAGAACTTATTTGGGTTACAGTAGACCAGCTAGGGTGCAAGCTGATTGAGTTACTTGTACAGAGCTTAGGCGTGCAATTGTTTATGTTGCTTAAGATTTATATCAGTTCAGAGTGCGTTGGTGTATTGCTGAGAGGTTCCAGCTTGGAGGCTTGTTGTGTTGCTGCGAGCTGGACCAGATCGGGCGTAAGCTAGTTGAGTGTTCTACACTGTTCGTAGGAGAACAAGCTGCTTGATGTTTGCTGGAGAATTGTACTAGCTTGGAGCATGTTGGTATAGCAGCTTGAGGAATCCAGCTTAGGGGCGCGCTGGGTAGTGTGCGAGCTGAACCAGCTTGGGTGCAAGCTGGTAGGAGTCCTGTGCTGTATTTAGCCATGATGGTCGGCATGAGATGAGCTATATTAGCGCAAGCTATTCTGGAGACCGCAAGCTAAGCTGAATGCTCTGTGCTGTTCTAGAGATCGCGAGCCGTGTTAACAGTCACAAGCAGTTTTGGAGATAGCAGCGAACAACTTAGGGGTTTTTGTTGTCTGAGTCTAAGCTGGGTTCAGCTTAGAGATGTTCTGGGTGCCTTGAGCTGGGTATTTAGATTTCAGGTGCTGTGTTGCGTTGCTTAGAGGTACCAGTTTAAGTTTAGGCTGTGGTGACGTTCTGTGTAGATCAGAGACTGTTGTGGTCTTCATCTTAGACAATAGGTACTTGTAGCAGTCGGGCAGGACAAAAGATGTGCAAGGTTCCAGCTTGGAAGAGATCCTTTGGGTACGTGCGAGCTGGCCAGTGTGTGGATTGGCCGGTGCTGCGAGCTGTTCTAAGATTAGGTTCTGCGAGTTGAGAGTGCGTCGCAGGCTGTTTGGTTGATACAAGATGGATAGAGCATCCTGAGCTTATTGACAGGGTGCGATCTGACCGGAGTTGGTGTAAGCTGTTAGAGGGGTTACTATGCAGTTGACCCTATGCTGAGCTGGTGTGATCTGTTCTATTGTTCTTAGCGCAAGCTGTTATTTGGAATCATCGTAAGCTGTATGTACAAGCTGGCGTCATCTTTTAGATCTAAGCTGGACAGTGAGTGTAATCTGTCCTAGAAGTGTAAGCTATGTTTGGTTCGTAAGCTGCATCGCATGCGAGAGCTGAGTTGGGATCACTGTAGCAGTTACATGTTGGGACGCGAACTGTTGGATGCGAGAGCTGATAGATTGTGCGTGTTCAGCTATACGCTGGGCTGGGTGCAGTGTAGGCGCCTGCGCTGGTCTGGGGCACTGTAGCAGTGATCTGTTGAGGGTGTGTATATATACTCTCGTTGACCCATACTTAGTCATTTAGACCATATCCCCTCTTTCTCTTCTTCTGGAAGCTCCCGAGAGATATTTACCAGCCCTAGTTACTGTTCACTCGACATAGGTATTTCCAACTCGTCGGAGTTTGGCCGATCAGCTTGGAGCGAGGGTATAGCGGTTGGAAACCCCTCTTCAAGGCCGATGTTTCCATACCAGTTTGGATCCAAGAGGAAGCCTCACGTATTAGATCTCAGAGAAGAGTAGTGAACCACATGTCGCGATTTTCCGGCTGTGTTGAACTTGGGTTCAGGTAACCGTGCCCTATTGGTATTTGTTTCTGTTCTTAGCATTAGTTTTTGGGTGGTTTAGGGCTCTGTCGTTAGTTGTAGCTATTGAGAGCTTCGGTCGAGGGTTGTGTAAGCTTTGACAGAGCTGATTTCTCAAGTATCTTGGCAGATTATAACCTCCCGTGTGATTGTTTCTGTAGCTATTTTGCTTATAATATACAGTAGTATGTTGCATGCTATTCTCGGTTGCTGTGCTGTTTACTTTTTGTTTATTGTATGCTGCATCTATTATGTGAGTATGGCATACATGCATGGCATATTGATAGGCTCCTCCCTTGTTACCCGCGTCCTAGAAGTTTGTTATTGAGCTCCTTCCTTGTTATATCTCTGCTAGCCGTTCCTGTTGTGAGCCTTCTTTGTTATCTATGCTGGTCTTTGCTGTTGTGGATTGGTTAGAACCAGGAAGCTTGTTGTTAAGTTATTTGAGGACGATCGGCTAGCTACTGTCTTGTGAGGTCCGGGGCTCAAAGAGGGCGGGGAGTGATCGTCGGTGCCAAGAGATTGCACGGACAATGAGCGGCTCTTGGCAGGCTTCCAGAGACGAAGGAGCACATGAATGAACCGATCCCATACCGGATTGAGAGGGATTAAGAGACTGGGATGTTATAGATGTAATTGAGGTTAGTTGAGGTAGGCTTATCATATTTAATTGGTACTACTCATACCAACAAGGTGCACTTTATTTTTCGAGAGCTCATCACTTAAGAACTCCAAAGTTAAGCGTTCTTGACTTGGGACAATTTTGGAATGGGTGACCCCTTGGCAAGTTTCTCAGGGTGCGTGCGAGTGAGGACAAAACATGCTGGAAGGACCAGTGTTGGTATAATGGGGACATTCATTAAAATTGGGGCGTTAGAATTGGTATCAGAGCCGACCTATCTTAGTACGGTGTGGTTCGGGGAAGAACCAAGTGGAAGCTGGTGGGCATGTCAGGTCCGGGGCTCAAAGAGGATGGGGAGTGATCGTCGGTGCCAAGAGATTGCACGGACAATGAGTTGCTCCTGACAGGCTTCTAGAGGCGAAGGGGCATATGAATGAATCGATCCCACATCGGAATGAGAGGGATTAGGAGATCGGGATGTTATAGATGTAATTGAGGTTAGTTGAGGTAGGCTTATAAGATTTAATTGGTACTACTCATACCAGAAGGTGCACCTTATTTTCGGGAGCTCATCACTTAAGAACTCCAAAGTTAAGCGTGCTTGACTTGGGACAATTTTGGGATGGGTGACCTCCTGGAAAGTTTCTCAGGGTGCGTGCGAGTGAGAACAAAACATGCGGGAAAGACCAGTGTTGGTATAGTGGGGTCAGTCATTAAAACTGGGGCGATACAATGATCCTCTTGTCCTTGCTGTTGGGTGGTTTGCTGTTATTAGACGAGTGGATAGATACCACGCTCTCATGTGCTTGGGGCTCTAGCGGGTTGAGCTATTATATCTTTGCTTCCGGTACTATGTGTTGAGACGAGTGGATAACTACCACACTCTCACATGCTCTGTGTCCACTGCTGTTTGTACCTCTAGCCGTGGAGTTGTTATGCGAGCCTTGTACCTCCTGTTGTTGAACTGTTCCTGTGAGTTATGTACCTCCAGTTGTTGAGTTGTCTCTGTGAGCTTCATATCTCCAGCTTTTGATCAGTTCCTTGAGTCCCGTGATTCTTGGTATTATGCATGCATTGCATGGAATTTTATGTTACATTTTTTATTTGATAGCTGTATGATGATTTTCTCTTCGAACTGAGGTTTAACCTCGTTTGGTTTTCCCTTGGACCTGCTTTGGCCATGCGTTTGCCATTGCAGGTCTTTCTCAGGTAGTTCAGCTAGTCTAAGAGTGAGGCAGCTATTGCAGTCACCAAATATAATATCATCAACAGAAATTTAGACTAATAAGACATGATTATTTTAAATAATGTCTTATCTACTGAGTCAATAACGAAATCATTATCAATCAAAAATTTAGACAAAGTATCTTGCCAAGCTCTTGGTGCTTTTTTCAGATCGTAGAGAGCTTTATTCAGTCTATATACAGAATCTATTCTGGTATGATCTACGAAGCAGGAGGCTATGCAACGTACACTTTCTCATTTAGGATGTCGTTTAAGAATGAAATTTTAACATCCATTTGATAGACTTTAAAGTTTTTGAAAGCTGAATATTCAAGAAACATGTCGATAGCCTCAAATTTGACTATTGGTGCGAAAGATTCATCAAAGTATATCCCTTCTTCTTGTCTATAACCCTGAGCCACTAATCGGGCCTTATGTCTTACTACGTTGCCATTTTCATCTAATTTGTTTCTATAGACCCATTTAGTGACAATTATGTTCTGATTGGTAGGTCTGGAAACTAGATGTCATACTTTACTACGTTCAAACTTACTAACTTCCTCCTGCATAGCTTCTATCCAGCTTGGGTCAGCTAAGGCGTCATCTAATTTCTTAGGTTCTAAATGCGAGAGGAATGCAGAGTTAAAATATTCATTTATGGTCTGGCCTCTCATCCTAAGAGGTGCAGAAGGATTACCGATAATCATCTTGTGTGGATGATTCTTATTCAACTTGAAACTAGGTCCGAAGGGATTTGCTGTAATATGTTCCTGTTCCCCCTGCACTCTTGACGGATCAAAATTATTATCTTCTGCTAGGTTGGGTTCGATATCTTGATGGAAAATTTCAGTTGGGTCTGCTTGGATATCCCCTGCTGGAACAGCTTGGATGTCCTCTACTGGATCAGCTTGGGCGTCTTCAGCTGGATCAGCTAGGGCCTTTTCAGCTTGTATTCTGACCTGTATCTCATCATCACTCGATTCAACAAGGTTAGTAGATTCTAGTCTGTTGTTGATATCATGAATAGACACAATAGAATTTGAAGAGAAACTAGTTTCATAAATTTAACATGAATCGACTCCTCAACTCGTAGCATTATATTACTAAAAACATAATAAGCTTTGCTGACAGCTGATTAGCCTAAAAAATATGCCAATATCAGAACGTGCATAAAAAATAGATTAATGTTGTATTCCATTATTATGAATGTAAAATCTGCAACCAAAAATTTTAAAATATGCAATTTCAAGTTTCTTGCCATTCTAGTCTCATAGGGGGTCTTTTCGATATTCTTATTAATCATCGATCTGTTCTGTGTATAGCATGTAGTGTTTATCACTTCTGCCAAAATTTTTTGAGAAATCCCGGAATCAGCAAGAATATTTCTACCAGCTTCTTTTAAAGTACGATTACAGCGCTCATCGAGTTCATTCTGTTGTGGAGATTTAGCTGCTGATAACTCATGCCTGATTTCATTATAGCTAATATAGGAGGATAAGCTTTGATTTAAAAACTCTGTACCACGATCACTCCTAATCTGATTGATAGGACAATTTCTCATTTTGAAGACGTTTTAAAATATTGATTAACTGGTCCACGGTCTAATCCTTCGTTTTAAAAAAGAGTACACAGGTAAACCTGGAGTAATCATCAATGACCACGAGGGTGTATCTCGTTCCCTCTAAACTCATTACAGTTATAGGACCGAAAAGATCCATGTGAAATCGCTCTAAGCTCCGGGAGTAAAAATTGAAACCCTTATTTTTAAAAGCGGATCGGACTTGCTTTCTGAGATTACATGCGGAACAAAGCTTGTATTTTGTAAAATCAATTTTGGGCCTCTCATCCTAAGAGGTGCAGAAGGATTACCGATAATCATCTCGTGTGGATGATTCTTATTCAACTGGAAACTAGGTCCGAAGGGATTTGCTGTGATCTGTTCCTGTTCCCCCTGAACTCTTGACGGATCAAAACTATTATCTTCTGCTAGGTTGGGTTGGATATCTTGATGGAAAATTTCAGTTGGGTCTGCTTGGATATCCCCTGTTGGAACAGCTTGGATGTCCTCTACTGGATTAGCTTGGGCGTCTTCAGCTTGTATTCTGACATGTATCTCATCATCACTCGATTCAACAAGGTTAGTAGATTCTAGTATGTTGTTGATATCATGAATAGACACAATAGAATTAAAAGAGAAACTAGTTTCATAAAATTTAACATGAATCGACTCCTCAACTGGTAGCATTATATTACTAAAAACATGATATGCTTTGCTAACAGCTGAGTAGCCTAAAAAATATGCCAATATCACGTTCATAAAAAACAGATTAATGTTGTTTTCCTTTATTATGAATGTAAAATCTGCAACCAAAAATTTTAAAATATGCAATTTCAGGTTTCTTGCCATTCCAGGTCTCATAGGGGGTCTTTCCGATGTTCTTATTAATCATCGATCTGTTATGTGTATAGCATGTAGTGTTTATCGCTTTTGCCCAAAATTTTTGAGAAATCCCGGAATCGGAAAGAATATTTCTAGAAGCTTCTTTTAAAGTACGATTATGGCGCTCAGTGAACTCATTCTGTTGTGGAGATTTAGCTGCAGATAACTCATGCCTGATTTCATTATAGCTAATATAGGAGGATAAGCTTTGATTTAAAAACTCTGTACCATGATCACTCCTAATCTGATTGATAGGACAAATTCTCATTTTGAAGATGTTTTAAAAGATTGATTAACTGGTCCACGGTCTGATCCTTCGTTTTAAAAAAGAGTACCCAGGTAAACCTGGAGTAATCTTCAATGACCACGAGGGTGTATCTCGTTCCCCCTAAACTCAATACAGTTATAGGACCGAAAAGATCCATGTGCAATCACTCTAAGATCCGGGAGGAATAATTAAAACCCTTAACTTTAAAAGTGGATCGGACTTGCTTTCTGAGATGCGGAACAAAGCTTGTATTTTGTAAAATCAATTTTGGGCAAATTGATAACCAAATCATGCTTACTCAAACTCGATATAGTTTTAAAATTTGTATGATTCATGCGTTTAAGCCATAACCATGCTTTGGATGAATGTGCAATTAAACAAGTAGGTTTAGCTACCAGCTGATCTGACCAGTTCACTTTATAAGTGTTTCCCGATCTGTTCCCTGTTAGAACAGTCGTATCAGCTGGTCTATGAACTGTGCATGTATGCTTATGGAAATTAATCACATAATCTTTATCTCATGACTGACTGATGCTTATTAGATTATAACATAGATTTTCAAGAAGGAGCACGTCTTTAATGATAACATTTGTGAGGATTCAGATTTAAGGAATTGTGATTAATCGAATTTTTTGATGAAATCTGGTTTGAGAAAATTCAGATCTCAAGTTAGAATGGTCCAGAATTTAATTTGAATCTATCGGGTGATATCTGGTGGAGAAATGATGTTGAATTGATCGAATTTTGATAGAGATCTGGTCCCCTGTGTGCTAGCGTGTTTCTGCCTCAAGAAGTAGGTAAAACGCTATCATTTTGGTGAGATCTGGATTTTAGAGAGAGCAACGCTTTTGTATTTCGTGATTTCAGATGTCAAATTTAGTCAACGGAACTGTAGCGGGTGATCGCTGGATTGAGAGATCTGGTTTCGTTGTATCGAGCGCGAATTATAGTTGCGTGATGAGATCTGCTGACGTAAGCAGATTTCACGGGTTGGTCAACATTTAGCGTTGACGTTTGGTGTAGCGCTTATTTGAGGAGAGATCTGTTTTGTTGTGAAGCGCTAAGATCTGTTTTTGTTAAGCGCTAAGATCTGTTTTGAGTATTTAGCGTTGACGTTTGGTGTAGCGCTTATTTGAGGAGAGATCTGTTTTGTTGTGAAGCGCTAAGATCTGTTTTTGTTAAGCGCTAAGATCTGTTTTGAGTGAAGCGACGTCGTTCCTTTAAGTTGTTGTGTCGTCGTTTTGGATTTCCAGCTTTTAGCGTGCTTTGTATTGCGCGAGCGAGAGATCTGGTGTTTGATTGGCGCTGTGGAGAGATCTGTTGCTTTATCGCGTGAGATCTGTTTTATCTAAACGCTGCCGTTTTGATTTTTGCGTGTGAATTAGTGTGTAGCGTTGAAGTCTGATAGGACTTAACGCCTTAGGGAGGGATCTGTTTTACGCTATTTCGCAATTGCGGGAATCTGTTTTTGCGTCGGTGCTTGACCTAGACAGTAGCGATTCATTTGAGGATTTAAATACAATTGTTGAGTTACACTTAGAGTATTTTGCACCCGATATTTCTTATCCTTTTCCTGATTTGAAACCCTCGACTTGCTACTGTTCATCGTAAATTTCTACCACCGATCTCCGTTGCTTCGAGCCTTTGTTTTTAAAGATCTTGGTGGCACAGAACCCCCCCTAGCTTAGCTCTTTCGTTGGCTACCCATTTTAGACCCTAATTAACGCTGGATTGGAGGAATGGAGCTGCTAGCGTTCGAAGCTTTTGGAGAAAGCCGCGCCGTGCGTTCCTCTTGCTAGCGTGAGCTTTTGGGTGAGCTTTTCTTGTTGATTTGAGCTTTGTTCTTGTCGTTAGTACCTGCGTAGCTAGGCAGATATTGTGTTGAGTTCTGGACATAGGTATTAGAGTATTAAGGCTTAGAATTGTGCTTGAGTTAAGCTAATTCTCGAGGCCTTGAAACAGATTTCAGTTCCCAGGACTTTGATTGAGCTTTGCCGTGGAGCTTCTAAGGCCGTGGACTTGATTTAGTTGCTGGCCGTGGTTCTTGAGATTTGTTGAGGTAGAATTTGAGGAGTTGAGGTACGATTGAGCAGCTCTTAATGGATTGAAGCATGAACATGGCCGTATTTCTCTGCCATGGAATCTGTTGGCTTGTGACTGTGATTGTTACATGAAAAAGTGTGTGTAATTGATAGATTTGCATGCTGTTTTATTGTATTGTTTGTATGCATTATGCATTGATATTGATTGGCATACATGCATACATATTTAGCCTTGACAGATTGATTTGATGACCTGAATGGGTGCCACATTGTGAGACTAGTGAGTCGTGCCCGAAAAGTCCAACGCTATCATCGGAGTGGTGACTACCGGATTCGAGTGTCTACCACCGAGATGTGATGGGCTGACGGGCCCCGATGATCACGGACCGATGATTCCCACCGGCTGATTGGCTTCTAGTGGTATAGAGGCTTGATTTGATTTGCCAGTTGATAGACTGGTCTAGATATCCGATTCTTTGATAGCCTTCATGCATTCATAGCATTGATTTATGGCATGTTGCATGTTTAGTTGTTTAGATAGGTCTTCGTACTGATGCTTGACCTCGTATTTGTTTTCCTGCTTTTGTGTCTTGGGTCTGTGTTACCCATTTGCAGGATCTTCAGGTAGCCAGGCTGGACAGAGTGGAGGTTCAGCTGGTCGACCCCCTTTTCCATGAGTCCCAGTATATTGTATTATGTATTGAACCGGGGGATACCCCGTGTTTCTATGTATTGGTGATTTGAATTAGACTTGAGATTTATGGGGTTGTATAAGTTTGAGTTAACTTATATTTTGATTATCGATATTTTGAATGTTTGTTTTTACGTTCAATTTTTTAATCCCTGATTTTAGCTTCCATGTTTATGCGTTTATTAAGTGTTAATTGTGAGTAATTAGCACGGGGCCTGACATTTTTGGTATCAGAGCTTAAACGGGGATAAGCTCGATTTCCTTTGATCACACTCGAGTCTAGGCACAGAGTTTTGATTTGATTGTTGATTGACTCTGTGGCTTATGTGATTATTATCTGCCTTGATGTTTATCTGTTGTTGGCCTTACCTCTAGACTTGTGTAGATGCCGCCGAGAAGAGGTAGATCTAGGCGTTCTGAGGGGTATAGGGCTCCCGACAGTGACGAGGCTGTTCATCAGGTAGATGATGTGACCCGACGGTTGGGCGGGATGGAACTAGTTTTAGCTCTATTTCAGCGTACGAACCCTCCGACTTTTGCTGCTACTGAGGGCGGTGCGAGAGCTGAGGCATGCTTGTACAGATGGAGGAGCTATTCGATACCTTGGAGTACGCTCCGGAAAAGAGACTGAAGTTAGCAGTGCTGCAGCTGCGGGATGATGCGCAGCGCTGGTGGAGAGGTACTTCTAGGATGCTTCGTGATAGTGGAGCAGTGATCACCTGAGAGAGTTTTTGTGAGGCGTTCCGTCAGGAATATACCCCGGAGTCTTACTTCGCCAGCCGAGAGTGAGAGTTCGACAACCTCAAGTAGGGTGACATGCGAGTGGCCAAGTATGCGAGGCAGTTTTCTGCGCTTTTGGTGTACATGCCGCATGTAGCGAACCAAGAGCGAACGAAGAGGAACAAATTCTTGAAGGGCTTGAGACCCGACCTTTACCGGATGGTGTTGTCTGGGTCCCGGCGACTTTCATGGAAGCTGTGAACAATGCGGTTGATATTGAGGAGAGTTTGATGGATCCCGAGGCTCCGGTACATCAGACGACTGGACGTGCTCCTCAGCCAATGCCGGCGGTGTCGCAGTCGTATCAGTCTCCTCAGGGGTCACAGCAGTCGAGTCGCCAGCAGTTTCGACCTCAAGGGAAGCAATTCAAGAAGAAGGGCCATTCGAGTTCCTCTGGTTCCGTGAGTTCGAGTTCTGGAAGTGGTTCAGGCAGTGGTTCTGGCGGAGGATTTTGTGGGCAGTGCGGAGGGAGACATGAGACTTTGCAGTGTCGTGGAGTACGAGGACTGTGCCATCTTTGTGGTCAGCCGAGACATTTCGCTAGGGCGTGTCCTTCAATAGGAGGGCGGTCTTCTGGACAGTCGCAGCAGGGTTCCGCTGGCGGTTCTTCGCAGCGACAGCAGTCTTTCTCTCAGCCCCAGCGATCAGGATTTCAGCCGCGTGAGCCATCTAGGTTTAGAGGACCTTCCCGACCTCAGTTTCATATTCCCCAGCATGCTCAGGCGAATGCTTTGAATAGAGAGCAGGCTGAGGAGACGCCTAGCATTGTGATTGGAGGTACATGCCTTATTTATGATTATCCTGCAAGAATTGTTTTTGACACTGGTGCATCACATTCTTTCATATCTGAGTTGTTTGTGTTTGAGCATGGGTTGAGTTCATCCCCATTGTGTGATGTTGTGTCTGTATCTACTCCTGCTGGTGTGAGTTTATGGTCCAGAGAAGTAGTGATTGATTGTCTGATTAGATTTGATGAGCATGTTTTGGTCTCCAATCTGATTGTTTTGGGGATTAGAGATTTTGATTGTATCTTGGGGATGGATGTGCTGTCTAGCTATAAGGCTACGGTTGATTGCTTCCATGGTGTTGTGAGATTTCGCCCTGATTCGGGTGAGAAGTGGGATTTATACGGTGCTGATTCACGTCCGAAGATTCCGCTGGTTTTCGCCATGGAGATGTTTAGCCTGTTATCGCTAGGAAACTCTGGATTCATGATCTACGCGCTTGATAGTTCCCAAGAGCAGCGATTGGAGTTGAGTGATATCCCGATCGTCCGAGATTTTCCCGACGTGTTTCCAGACGAGATACCTGGATTTCCTCCGAGGTGCGAGATTGACTTCAGTATCGAGTTGGTGCCCGGCACCGCCCCGATTTCTAGAGCTCCGTATCGGTTGGCGCCAGCAGAGTTGAGAGAGCTGAAGGATCAGCAGACAGTTGAATAAAGCAACAGTGAAGAACAAGTATCTGTTGCCGAGAATTGATGACTTGTTCGACCAGTTGCAAGGATCGGTCCTGTACTCAAAGATTGATTTGCGCTCTGGTTATCACCAGTTGCGAATTAGAGATGCTGACGTGACAAAGACAGCTTTCCAAACTAGATATGGGCATTACGAGTTTCTTGTCATGCCGTTTGGATTGACAAATGCCCCAGCTGTGTTCATGGATTTGATGAATCGCGTCTTCAGCGAGTTTATTGATCGGTTCGTGATTGTCTTTATTGATGACATCCTGATTTACTCGAGGAGATTGAGAGAGCATAAGGAGCATCTTAGACTGGTGTTGCAGAGATTGAGGGACTCCCAGCTCTATGCTAAGTTCAGCAAGTGTGAATTTTGGCTGGACAGAATTATCTTTTTGGGTCACGTGATTTCAGCACAAGGAATTTCGGTAGATCCGAGCAAGTTCGAAGCAGTTCTTAACTGGGAGAGACCTAGGAATGTTTCTGAGATCCGTAGTTTCTTGGGTTTGGCTGGTTATTATAGGCGTTTTATCGAGAAGTTCTCTTCAATAGCTAAGCCTCTGACACAGTTGACTCAGAAGGATAAGAGATTTGAGTGGACTGATGAGTGCAAGAACAGTTTTCAGACGTTGAAGGAGAAGTTGACTACTGCTCCTGTGTTGGCTCTACCGTCTGGATCCGGAGGATTCGTGGTGTGCTCTGATGCTTCTCTCAATGGTTTAGGATGTGTGCTAATGTAGAACGGGTACGTGATTGCCTATGCATCTCGACAGTTGAAGCCTCACGAGACGAGGTACCCTGTTCATGATTTGGAGTTAGCTGCTATAGTGTTTGCCTTGAAGATTTGGCGACATTATCTGTATGGTGAAGAATTTGTGGTGTACACCGACCACAAGAGCCTGAAATATATCTTCACGCAGTCTGAATTGAACATGAGGCAGCGACGATGGATGGAATTGCTCAAGGACTTTAACTGTGTGATTCAGTACCAGCCTGGGCGGATGAACTCAGTTGCCAACGCATTGAGTAGGAAGACCCAGTCTGCGATGCTTTCGTTTTTGAATGCTTCCAGAGTCTATGAGCAATTGAGTACTTCTGGTTGGAGATTTCAGCCGAGCGATCAGTACTTCATGGTTTCTACGATGCAGGTTGAGCCACAGCTTTTGCATGACATCAGGGAGGCGCAGAGGACTGATCCCTATATCCATGAGTTGAGGATTAAGGCGCAGAATGGTCAGTATAATGACTTCTCTGTTTCATCGGATGGTTGTCTGAGATTTCGAGGGAGATTAGTGGTTCCAAACCTGATTGATTTGAAGGAGACCATCATGAATGAAGCGCATTGTAGTCGGTACAGTGTGCATCCAGGCGAAAGGAAGATGTATCATGCCTTGAAGTCTCACTACTGGTGGGCAGGCATGAAGAGCGACATTTCGGCTTTTGTTGCTAGGTGTTTGAATTTCCAACAGGTCAAGGCCGAGAGAATGAGACCTGGTGGTTTGCTGTAGAGTTTGGAGGTGCCCCAATGGAATTGGGAGCACATCGCCATGGATTTTGTAACTCATCTACCTCGATCGAGCAGGGGATGTGATGCTATTTGGGTTGTGATTGATAGACTTTCGAAGTCAGCCCATTTCATTCCCTATGATGTGAGGTGCTCTATGAAGAAAATGGCGAAGCTGTATATCGACCATGTGGTTAGATTGCATGGAGTTCCGGTTTCGATAGTGTACGATAGGGATCCGAGGTTCACTTCTCGATTTTGGAAGAGTTTGCAGGCAGTGATGGGTTCGAGATTGGCTATGAGTACGGCCTATCACCCACAGACATACGGACAGTCTGAGCGGACTATCCAGACTTTAGAGGATATGCTGCGTGCTATTGTGATGGATTTCAGTGGTGGCTGGCAGGATTATTTGTCCTTGGTTGAGTTTTCGTATAACAACAGCTACCAGGTGACTATCGGAATGGCTCCGTTTGAGGCGTTATATGGTCGAAAGTGCAGATCCCCGATTTGTTGGGAAGAAGTTGGTGAGAGACAGCTTTCTACATCGGAGTTTGTTCAGCACATGAAGGATCAAATTGACTTGATTTGGAGTAGAATGAAAGCTGCTCAAGACCGTTTCTCTAGCTATGCTAATAGAAGGCGTCGACCGTTAGAGTTTGAGGTTGGCGATCGTGTGTTTCTCAAGATTTCTCCTTTCAAGAGTGTTATGCGATTCAGATTTAAAGGCAAATTGGCTCCCAGATACGTTGGTCCTTTTGAGATTGTTGAGCGGATTGGACAGTTGGCTTATAGATTGAGGCTACCCGAGGATTTGGAAGCGATGCATGATGTCTTTCATGTGTCTATGTTGAGAAAATATGAGCCAGATCCGTCCCATGTTTTGAGAATGGATGAAGTTGAGCTAGATTCTGCCTTGAGTGATATCGAATATCCGGTTCAGATTCTGGATTGGAAGGAGAAGCAGCTGAGAAACAAGATAATTCCGTTGGTGATGGTCCAATGGAGCAAGCATGGCCGAGAAGAAGCAACCTCGGAAGTGGAGGAGAAGATGAGACAGGACTGGCCTCATCTATTTGAGCACTAATCATGCGAATGTTTCCAGGTAAATTTCTAGTTTTGCTTCGAATTTGAATAGATTTTGTGCTGATTTGAATGTTTGATTGCTTCTGCCCTTGTTGCCTTTGATTTCGAGGACGAAATCTCTTAAGTTTGGGAGAATGTGAGGATTCAGATTTAAGGAATTGTAATTAATCGAATTTTTTGGTGAAATCTGGTTTGAGAAAATTCAGATCTCAAGTTAGAATGGTCCAGATTTTAATTTGAATTTATTGGGTGAGATCTGGTGGAGAAATGATGTTGAATTGATCGATTTTTTATAGAGATCTGGTCCCCTGTGTGCGAGCATGTTTCTGCCTCGAGAAGTAGGTAAAACGCTATCGTTTTGGTGAGATCTGGATTGTAGAGAGAGCAACGCTTTTGTATTTCGTGATTTCAGATGTCAACTTTAGTCAACGGAACTGTAGCGGGTGATCGCTGGATTGAGAGATCTGGTTTCGTTGTATCGAGCGCGAATCATAGTTGCGTGATGAGATCCGCTGACGTAAGCAGATTTCACGGGTTGGTCAACATTTAGCGTTGACATCTGGTGTAGCGCTTATTTGAGGAGAGATCTGTTTTGTTGTGAAGCGCTAAGATCTGTTTTTGTTAAGCGCTAAGATCTGTTTTGAGTGAAGCGACGTCGTTCCTTTAAGTTGCTGCGTCGTCGTTTTGGATTTCCAGCTTTTAGCGTGTTTTGTATTGCGCGAGCGAGAGATCTGGTGTTTGATTGGCGTTATGGAGAGATCTGTTGCTTTATCGCGTGAGATCTGTTTTATCTAAACGCTGCCGTTTTTATTTTTGCGCGAGAATTAGTGTGTAGCGTTGAAGTCTGATAGGACTTAACGCCTTAGCGAGGATCTGTTTTACGCTATTTCGCAATTGCTGGAATCTGTTTTTGCGTCGGTGCTTGACCTAGACAGTAGCGATTCATTTGAGGATTTAAATACAAGTGTTGAGTTACACTTAGAGTATTTTGCACCCGATATTTCTTATCCTCTTCCTGATTTGAAACCCTCGACATGCTACTGTTCACCGTAACTTTCTACCACCGATCTCCGTTGCTTCCAGCCTTTGTTTTTAAAGATCTTGGTGGCGCTGAACCCCCCCTAGCTTAGCTCTTTCGTTGGCTGCCCATTTTAGACCCTAATTAACGCTGGATTGGAGGAATGGAGCTGCTAGCGTTCGAAGCTTTTGGATAAAGCCGCGCCGTGCGTTCCTCTTGCTAGCGTGAGCTTTTGGGTGAGCTTTTCTCGGTGATTTGAGCTTTGTTCTTGTCGTTAGTACCTGCGTAGCTAGGCAGATATTGTGTTGAGTTCTGTCCATAGGTATTAGAGTATTAAGGCTTAGAATTGTGCTTGAGTTAAGCTAATTCTCGAGGCCTTGAAACAGATTTCAGTTCCCAGGATTTTGATTGAGCTTTTCCGTGGAGCTTCTAAGGCCGTGGACTTGATTTAGTTGCTGGCCGTGGTTCTTGAGATTTGTTGAGGTAGAATTTGAGGAGTTGAGGTACGATTGAGCAGCTCTTAATGGATTGAAGCATGAACATGGCCGTATTTCTCTGCCATGGAATCTGTTGGCTTGTGACTGTGATTGTTACGTGAAAAAGTGTGTGTAATTGATAGATTTTCATGCTGTTTTATTGTATTGTTTGTATGCATTATGCATTGATATTGATTGGCATACATGCATACATATTTCGCCTTGACAGATTGATTTGATGACCTGAATGGGTGCCACGTTGTGACTGGTCGACTAGTGAGTCGTGCTCGAAAAGTCCAACGCTATCATCGGAGTGGTGACTACCGGATTCGAGTGTCTACCACCGAGCTGTGATGGGCTGACGGGCCCCGATGATCACGGACCGATGATTTCCACCGGCTGATTGGCTGCGAGTGGTATAGAGGCTTGATTTGATTTGCCAGTTGATAGACTGGTCTAGCTATCCAATTCTTTGATAGCCTTCATGCATTCATAGCATTGATTTATGGCATGTTGCATGTTTAGCTGTTTAGATAGGTCTTCGTACTGAGGCTTGACCTCGTATTTGTTTTCCTGCTTTTGTGTCTTGGGTCTGTGTTATCCATTTGCAGGATCTTCAGGTAGCCTGGCTGGACAGAGTGGAGGTTCAGCTGGTCGACCCCCTTTTCCATGAGTCCCAGTATATTGTATTATGTATTGAACCGGGGGATGCCCCGTGTTTCTATGTATTGGGGATTTGAATTAGACTTGAGATTTATGGGGTTGTATAAGTTTGAGTTAACTTATATTTTGATTATCGATATTTTGAATGTTTTTTTTTACGTTCAGGCCCAAATGATTTCGAAAAAAAAAAATTAAGCCCTGATTTTAGCTTCCATGTTTATGCGTTTATTAAGTGTTAATTGTGAGTAATTAGCACGGGGCCTGACAACATTACCATGGACAATCTTACCCTTGCCCATGGTTTCACCTGTTGAATTATCATCGAATGTGATTTTTGGTCCCTTGGTGTATTTGATATCTGATAACAGTTTTGAATTTCCCGTCATGTGTCTGGAAATCCGTTGTCCAAATACCATGTTGATGTCTTCAAACGGCTGACCCTGTTGAACTGCAACAGAAAATAAACTTTTGGTACCCAATTTTACTTGGGTCCAGATTGGATTAACCCTTTCAGGACTCATACTTGAATTAATTTGACAGTTCTTCCAGTATATGTGTAACACCCAGGAAATCCATAAATCCAAAATGGTAGATCTAAATTTTTGAAGGTTTTAATTGCTATTTTCAGTACCCTTTTAAGCTTCAGTTCAGCGATTCAGTTTTCATCCAAGCTGAATTTTTGGATCCAGGAACCTGGTTCATAAGATTTAGTCGCTTTGAACCCTATCAAGCATGGCCCAAGTTATTTTTTAAATCAGTCGGCGCAAATATTTTTAAAGACAAAATGAGCTCATGCTTTTAATTTTGTTATAAATACACATGCCAAGTACCTTCACCCTCATTATCAAACTTCTTCCAACAATTTCCATTTTTAAAGCCGTGGGTACTGTGGGGAAAAGCTCTCTGCGGACAAGAGCTTCAAAACTCTTTCAAAGTGATTCTTATCATGTTTTTAAGTGTTTCAACGTCGAAAGATTTATGTTAGCTGTGTTCAGCAGTTGAGGCAAGTAAACTTTGTTTCTTGCTGGACTTTCGAAAGCATATATTGATTTCTTTCTTGCATTATTGTATGAGTTTTAAAGGTTTGAGAAACGTTTTTGATGTGTTGAAACGTAGAGTTAAGTTCATATAGATTTCTTTAGAAAGTATTGGTTTGCTGAAGTTTGATTCAGAAAAGTTTTGTTAGAAAATATTTTACGAAGTTCGATCCAGTTTCTTCTTGGAAATTCTTGGATGTTCTGTAAGTAGCTTACAAGCAACTTACGAGCTTTTGTTTTGGTAGCTTACAAGCAGCTTACGTGTTCGTGTTTTTGGAATTTTTCTTAGATATTTTCGATTACTATGAAAATCTTCTAAGCTGTTTGTCATTTTGAGCTAAGTTTGTGATCAGTTTTTCCAGAGATGATTCTAAGTCACGATCTGTTTATTTTCCCAGAGTTGTTCATTTCCCGTAATCTGTTTCTTTTCCCAGAGCTGATTTGAAGTCGCGATCTGTTTCTTTTCCTAGAGCTGATTTTAAGTCGCGATCTGTTTTTTTTTTCAGAGCTGTTTTACTTTCGTAATCTGATTTGATTATCCAAGCTGAGTTGACATTGTTTGAACTTTGTAATCCAGTCTGCTCATTTAATTTGTGTTTACTTTTCCTAATCTGTGTTGACTAAAGAAACCTAGAGCTTCTAATCTAAGCCAGTACACTCGCGTTCTGTTCATACTCCGAGCTGATTCAGCTTAGGTCCATTCTGGACTGATACAGAAATTCTAAGTTTAATTATTCTTTCTTTTAGCTTTGATTCGAAGGTAAAACTCTAACCTGCTTGCAGTTATACCCATTTCAAGAGACAGTTCATCAGCTTAAAGCTTTGTTGTTTGTTATTTGTTTCTACAGCCTGAGCTAATTCAAGTTTTCTTCTTCAATTGAACTCTTACAAACTCCCAATAACTTCTGAACATCAAAAGTGTTTTAAATTAACAAACCATATATGAAAACGATCTATTTCAGATTAGAGAGATTTTTACAGAAAAGAAGTTTAGAATAAGTTTTATAGAAAGATTTAAAGGAAGTAAATTTCAAATTTTAAAGTGATTTATGGGAAAGATAACAGACGGCCAACATAGGAAGGGTGAGGACGCTGGCTGACGAACCAGTGTGCCCATTCACATTGGAAGGTATAGGGCTTTATGGTTGCTGACTATTTACCCCTTCACAGCATAGTTTGGATTTATTCCCCAATTCCTGATTTCAGATGATATTTTGATCAAACGACTTTGACCTATGTATAAGTATCTGAGCCATACTTAAATAGAAAATAAGAACAGAGCACAGGGTTGTTCACAACCACAGCTTAAAGAAAAGTTTATGTTACTTTTTTTACATACAAGCAAATGTTTTATGTTTCAAGCATGTACAAATTATGCTTTCGTATTTCCCAGTTTCACATTTTTTCAGTTTACCAGTTTACATTATTCAGTTATTCCACTTTCGAGTTTTTCAGCTTTCAAGCTCTATCAGTTCACGAGCTTTCAGTTTACAGTAAAAACTATTGTTATTCTTGTACTGTCTTCCTTAGTTATATCCAGATTTGCTTGTTGAGCCTCTAGGCTCACTAGTTTTCCTAAGTGTTGGTGATCAGGTTTATAGGTTGCTTGTTGGTGCGAGCTGGATCAGATCGGGGGTGTTTATAATGGACATTTTTTTCCATGTTGTTCCAGTTTACAGTTTCTTTTTTTGTATAGAGGATTAGATACAAAGTTTGAATCTTTCAGATTATACATCATTTATTTAATGTAATCTGAATGACAGATACTATTTTCGCAAATCGAATGAAATCATTTCATAAATGTTTGTTTGTTTTAATTCCGCATTGTTATGAACTCTGAGCTGTGTTCCAATTCAAAATACGAAGTTTTATCCAGTTTCCACATATTCTATAAGCCTAATCTGTTTCCTTCCAGTAGTGATCTGATATTTATATACGTTTGCAATTTAGCCTAGAAGTATTTGGTTAATTATATTTTGACCAAGTACAAATTTTAATTATCATTCAATTAGAACCCAAAAATTATTATAATTTCATTTCGAAAAACGTGATCGTTACATTTGTTATCAGAGCATTGTCCTTGAGATAAACACTTCTTCCAGTCTGAGACAGTTTCTGCCATCCACTTCAGTTAACCTGTGAGTTTTTTTTGTTCATGTTCATGCTTTAGTATACAATATTCTTTCTTGATAGTCTTGTGGTGGATTTGGGCTATAGTTCTGACATATCAGAATGAGAAAGAGAAAAAATAAAATCTATGAATGAAGATGTAAGTATTGATAGTAAGTTACCAGTTACAGCAAGCACGACTTAATTGCTGGAGCCAGTAGTATGGCAGTCTAGTTTAGAAGATGGCCAATCTTCAAATCGAGGATTTAGTTCCAAGAACCCTTACTAAAGTTTAGACATCAGTGGCCAAAAGAATTTTCAGGATAGAGTTAGATGTGCCATCTATATATTACGACGCAATGATTTGGTGGGAAGGAGCCAAATTAACAATGGATAAAGCCCTCCGAGCTGAACAAGCTTGGAAAGAGATAGGAGAAGAGCGACATAAAAAAATGTCAAGATTGTCAACACAAGGACCAGAAGCAAGCTTAGAGACCCAACGACAACCATCGGATGCCTTAGGGACAAATACCTATTCAACCCCAACCGATCAACGCAGTTCCTCAGATTGATAACAGGCCAGTTGTCTATTTTGTCAGAGAAATCATGCTGGTCCGTGACGAGTTGGCCAGAACGTGTGTTACAAATGTGGTAGTCCAGGCCACATCTCTAGGAATCGCCAGTAGTAGAAATTCATCAATAGTAGAGCCTATGTAATGACAGCATATTAGGCTCAACCAAACTCTACGGTAGTTCAGACTGTTGTCGCCAGCATGCCTACCATAGCCTTGTTAGATTCTGGTATAACCCATTCTTTTGTATCAGTATTTATCGATAAGAAACTAACTATTTAACTTGATTTTTAGCGATAGTTTATTGTGTTAGCGTACCATTGGGAGAAAGCTTCTTTACAAATAGTATATCTCACGACATAGAGCTTAAGGTGATGAGTTAGTTTGTATATGCAGATTTGATAATATAAGTATGAGTTCGTTTCAATGTTGGGAATGGATTGGTTAGATAAGTATGGAGTGGTTATTGATTTTAAGCAAAGAACAGTAGAAGTTAAACCATCCATCAAAACCCCACTTTGTTCCGAGCTAATAGCATTGATAGAACTCTAAAGCTAATATCAGCTCTGAAAGCCCAGATTTATCTGATGAAGGAATATCGGGGATTTATTTTGTTAATGCAGTATCAGTGGTAAAAAAATAAGAAACCTGAGTTGCTAGATGTAGCGAATGAGTTTCAAACGTGTTCCCATAAGACATATCTGGTCTTCCACCAGATTCAGAGTCAAAGTTTGCGATTAATGGTGTAACGCCTGGAAAATCAACAAATACATGAATAATTTATTTTATTTTAAGGGAATAAACTACTATTTTCTGTCTGTTTAATATTGCATTTTTCGCCTTAGCTGAGTTTGTCAGTTCTCTTTAACCCGGTGGTTTACGAGCAGTTCCAGCTATAGTAAACCCGAGCACAATTCATCTTTTAAAATATATATTATATATATATATGTGTATGTATGTATATATATTTGGTGGATCGACTAATCAAGTTCCCATTGAAATAGGTGGGTTCGTTTATGCAACTCCTTCTTTGATTGCTTCAGCTTGAGAACCTAGACTAGCATGACAGTTGTTCGTCAGTAAAGATGTTCCCACAGGTGCCCCTTTTTCCAATAAATATATTTTCCTTTAAATTATTACCGTATGCACGCCTTTAATACCTTTTCAAGAGCAATTAATACTGTTAGCGCCGAAATCTCTTCCGTGTGATTGATTACTATGGGCGTGCTACAAACAACACCGTTTTGCTTAATTGCTTCTCTAAGGCGTTGGCTGTGAATTCTCTAAACCACAAAACAGGCAAAATATTTTTTCCACAGTAAGCTTTTCCATTGTCATCGCGGGATATTCAAGTCGGAGTTGTTCTCTGCAACCCACCGTTCAGCTTAAGGCAAGAAAACTATGTTTCTTGCTGCTTCTGTGAAAGCATAATTATTGTTCGCCGTTCTCTGGGTTCTGTTTGCTTTCTGTTTCTGAGTTTTGAGTAATATTTAAGGTTTTCAAATGATATCAAGATCTGTACACCTTCTGTGAAAACCCAGAAATTCAGCTCTCGTAAAAAAAAAAAAAAAACTCTCTCCAGATTCATCGGAAAACTCGCGCGCAACCATAACGACAACGTACTAAGTTCCCGCTAAACCAAGCCAAAACGACGTTGAATTGCATGAAGTCTGAAGAGAACCCAACGTTAGAAATTTGTCACGCTATTTGCTAAACGACGTAGCATTGGCTCGCTACTGGAACAGATGTCTAGCGCTCATCACTGACCAGACCTCTCAATGACTTGCCAAAAGCGCAGCGTCAAACGGCGTTGCACCAACTTATCTAAACGGCGTCGCATCACACCCGCGCCACGCTCAATAGATTTCTCTCACGTGAACAGATCCTTCCGTTGCAACAGATCTCTCGATCGACACGCGGCGTTCTCTCGCTAATTCTCGCATCCGTACTACTGTCAGCAGATCCCACCTTCAAGCGAGACATCTAAAACTGCGAAAACGACGGCGTTTCACTACTCGCTTGCGACAACTCACGCAAACGCTCGGGAACACGTATGAATGCCCAGATTTCACACAAAGCTGGAAATCACGCAGATATCACCGTTAAAAATTCAGACTTCTCCAATCGAATGCAGACGTCTATGGTTCATACTTCTCCAAATTCAGATTCTGCACGAAACTCAGACTTTACGTCGAAAATCCAGATTTTTGGCTCACGAACTTCGGCAGTCGCTTACAGGTCAGATTTCACGATTATAACTGTCGATTTAAGAGGATTTATGGCTAATTAAAAGACCTAAATCAATGTCTTGAATTCTTAATTAAAGTCTCACCATAAGTAGCCATTAGTAGCCATCATTTAGCCTAATAATGTCTACTTATGACCATAAATATTGGTGATTAATGGTCATAAAAGGTGACCCTTAAAATATCCCCAACTTCTCCTATATATACACCCCTCAAAGATGAAAAAAGGAACTCTACAAACATCAAGAATCCTATCAAAAATCGTGCAAGAGGCTGTCCCATTTCAAAAACAAGAGGTTGAAGTTTTGAGCATTGCAGCAACAATCTGAAGGCCTACTGTCCGGAACCTATTGCCATTGCTCCGTTTCTTATAATCCGATCTCCGCCGTCCAGAATCTTCTTTCCTATGTTTTTAATACTAGGTAAGAATTTCATTCTGATCCAACGGTTAAATTTCCGTGAATCAAATTCGCAAGAATACTGCACAGATTACATGTGAGGAAACTGCAGCTTCTGTTTGTCATCCTAAACTGATTTCAAACGACCTCTATTTCCGATCTTCACCGTTCAGATGTTACTTCGTTATGTCCTGAATATGGTGTCCAAATTTCATTTCGATCCAACGGCTAGATTTTTGTTAAACCCCTTTTCCATAATTCTGTACAGATTCCATACGAGAAATCTGCAGCTCTTGTCCATCACTTAGAAACTGCTGCAAATTTCCTCTAAAAACGTTCTTGACCGTTCAAAAGGTATTTCATCATTTTTCACATATGTTGTGCAAATTTCATCTTGATCCAAAGGTTAGATTTTATCGAAATACCTTTTCAATTCTATTGTATCAACCATTTGTGATAAAACTATAGCTTCAATTCACCGACCCGATATGGATTCAAATGGCTTACAAATCCAATCTTTTCCGTTCACAATTTCTTTTTCTCCTTTTGTGAACAAGCCAACCAACCTTGAGCTTAATCCGAGAGTTTCGTATACCAAAGACGCTTATGAAATATCGGTGATTTTCATAAGTATGCAACGTCTGAAGATCTCTATATTCATGATCCACTTCAAATAGCAACCAGATACGGAATCAAGCATTGCCACCATATTTCTCATGTTTTGAGCAGTAATCAAGTAAGTGGGTTTTTGCTATTATATTCGTTTGATATATTATATATATATATATTATCAATGTAAGAATTCAGTTTTGAACCTACTGTTCGAGCATTTTTCTGTTCAGATCTCTGTTTCATTTCAAGCTCTGTTTTGCACTGATATTTATGTCGTAATATGGGTCTACGGAATATTCCGCACTTTGGGTTACTTGGTGTAACCACATGGCCTCGACCCCTTAGAGGAGTAAATATTAGGGACTGATCAGTAAACCATAGACACGAATTAATTATCAGTGCTTTTCTGCTACTCGTTCTGTTAAGTTCTGTCATGCTCTGTTAAGCTCTGGTTATGCTCTGTTATGAGATCCGTTATTCAGTATATGTATATGAATATTCGTTATGCTCGAATGTTATCCCCCACTTGCTGAGTGTTTCCCCAAACACTCACCCCTTACTTCTCCACCCAGATAAGAATGAAGAACATGTTGACGAAGAGGAACAAGATCTGTTTTGGGGCTGGTGAAGACTCTGCTTTTCTTTGTTAATGTAATTTTCGCTTCCGCACTCTATTATTCAATTTCTCCGATTTTCAGTTGTAAAGACGATCATTTTGATTATGTAATAGACTGGTTTTGAGCTGCATTATGAGGCTTGATGTTTTGTAATGAATAATTATTAAACATCGTCGGTGTTCACGTCCAGGCCCGGTCTCGGGGCGTGACATTTTAGTGGTATCAGAGCTATCCAGGTTCATAATCCGGATGGAAAGTTCTAGCAGAAAGAGTTCTGATTTCATCCGAAGGAATAATTGTTAGGATAAAATTTATAGTTTTGGTGATAACAAAGAAAAGAAAATATTTGGAATTAAATGATAATATTCACGATGATCAACATTGCTGACAACAGTGATTAGCTCAAGCTACAGTTATAAGTTTCGAGTTGATCAAAATCAGATCTTGGAACAGTGGAGTGATTGATTTGGATATCCGAGTTTTGATGAAGTAATTGAGAAATTAAGATATCTGCCAACAGCTCTTGTCTAATGTATCGCAATGGTATATGCAAACAGCAACGGGAACAGTAACTCGTTCTACCAACAGAAAGGGCCGTATGCATTGATAAGTTTGCTCGACAGATCTTGGAACAGTACTATTTATTGACACCAGACTTCGCTACAGTATTGTTCTTGAAAAGAATACAAGTATCTATCGACAGCTTTTTGTAAACAGTCAGCTCAACACGACATCGTTTGCCTCAACGGATCTGATGACGTCAGCCACAGGAAAACACTAGACATCATGACGTCACCATGATATTCAGCTTCAACGATCTCAACAGACATGATGACGTCAGCAGCGCTAAATCTTGTAAATGGAAAGATATGATGATGTCACCAGTGCTGATATTTGCAAATGGATGTATCTTGTTTACCGCGATAAAATCTCTCAACAGTAAGGAACTGTTCATTCATCTTCCTCAAGGAGAGATCTGTCGATAGAAAAGATTTCAGACGCAAGCATAAAGTTGATTCAAATTCGATCGTATACTCATTTGGAAAAGATCGATGACCAAAACAAGAATCACTCATACCGCCCGAAATTAAGGAGACGAGATTAGTACTATCTTTGGAAAAATAGTACACATTGGCAGAGGCGATTTCAACGGGAAAGCACACATAAGGAAATGATACTCGCATCCCTGACGAAGCGCAATTTGCCATATAATAGAGCAAGATTGACGGCGTTCCACTGTCAGGAATTCAAAAAGGATTTGCTACCTTATCTGGATTCATCGACCGTTGAACGAAGATTATAAATAGCAGACATTTTGCTTTGAAGAACAACTCTCGCCACTGCTATTGCTAAAACGCTGTCAAAATACTCCCAGAGCTTACTCTTCATTGAAAGCATTCAAAGCTCCAGCACTCGAAGAATCTTCACATTTAATATTCATTGTTATACCTTCGAGTGTCACTCTTTGGTTCACATTATTGAATCAAGTTTCTTTGTCTTAGAAACCAGAGATTTTACAGTACTCACAAAGTGTATTCATTGTTGTATTTGATTGAGTCTGTAACAAACGAGCTTCTCAAAAAGCCATTTGAAAACGTTAAGCAAAAGGCTTGCAAAACATTTTAAAAGAATTTTCGAAAATCGAAGGAGTTCATTCAACCCCCCCCCCTTCTGAACTCATATTTGCTTAGTGATCCTATTTCTGGGACCATCAAGTGACGAGGGTCCTCAGCAGGTAGAGGATGTGACGAGACAGATAGGTGAGATGGAGCTAGTCTTAGCTAGGTTCCAGCGGACGAACCCTCCGAATTTTGCTGCTGCTGAGGGTGGTGCATTGGCAGAGAGTTGTCTAGTGCAGATGGATGAGCTGTTTGATACTTTGGAGTACACTCCGGAGAAGATATTAAAGGTGGCGATGTTGCAATTGAGGGATAATGCGCAGCGCTGGTGGAGAGGTACTTCCCGTATCTTACGTGAGAGTGGGGCTGTGATTACTTGGGAGAGCTTATCTGTCGCGTTCCGACAGGAGTATACCCCGGAGTCCTACTACAACAGTCGCGAGCAGGAGTTTGATAATCTGAAGCAAGGGACGATGAAGGTGGCCGAGTATGCCAGGCAGTTTTCTTCACTTCTGATGTATGTGCCACAAGTAGCCAACCAGGAGAGGACGAAGATGAACAAGTTTATGAAGGGATTGAGGCCTGACCTGTTCCGGATGGTGTTGTCTGGTTCTCCTGCGACTTATGTTGACGCTGTGAATAGAGCGGTAGACATTGAGGAGAGTTTGTTGGAGGCAGAGACTCCGGTTCAGCCGAAATCTGGACGTGCACAAGCTGACAGTGGCGCAGCAGAAGTACGAGTCCGTAAAGATGAAGGACGGGGAGACTATGACTGAATTTGATGAAAGATTCAGTGCCATTGTGATCGAGTTAAATAGTCTGGGCAAAGAATACAGTAACCGGTAGTTGGCCCTGAAAGTGATGAGAGCATTACCTAAAGAATGGGACGTAAAAAAGATGATGGCCATGAGGGAGTCCAAGGATCTGAACAAGATGGAGCTCCATGACTTATTTGCAAATCTAAAGGCCTATGAGTTTGAGCTCGAAACCAGATCAGAAGCACCTTCAACACCCCAACCTACAAAAGCTCTTGCTTCTGCAACTGTTGAACAGTGCTCACCCAGCACTAGCAAGTCTGCTGACCAGCTCAGCGACGATGTTATGTCCCTCTTCGCAAAGAAGTTTGGGAAATTCATGATAAAATCCTTTCGCCCTTCCTCTCCCTACAATAATTTTAATAAATCTGATAAAGCTACTTCCGATTTAATATGTTACAACTGTGATCGTCCAGGTCATTTTGCTGATGAGTGCAATAGACCTAAGAGAGATAATAGACCCAGGCGAGATGACAAAAGAGCCCACGATCGATACAAAAAGGAGGAAAGATACAAGCGCGACGAGGAAGAAGATGAAAGGGAAGTTGATAGATCCAAGGACAAGTCCAAAGAGAAATTCAAGGAAAGATCAAAGGACCGACGAATGAAAACCAGCAGCAACAAGAAATTCAGTCGACGAAAGACCACAAGGTGTTGATGGCTGAAGAAAGCACGAAGAGCTGGGCAGATTCAGACTCAGAAACATCTAGCACCAGCTCATCCTCAAGCGATAGTGAACAGGAGGAGGTTCACTGCTTCATGGCTGATCAAACAGACGATGACGAGGTATTCGACTTTGCTAACTCTGAATTTACACGTGAGGACCTAGTTCAAGCACTGAATGATATGGTCCATGAGTACAAGACTCTGTCTCACACATTCGAGGAAATCAAAGCTGAAAACGCAAGTTTGAAAAATAGTTCAGCTGAATCAAGTTCTGATGAGCTTGAAAATACTGACAGCTTAAAGACTGAGTTGAGTAGGCTGAAGATAGAGAATGATTTGTTGAGAAATGAAGCCAGTGAGCTCAAGGCTGAAGTCGATAAATTAACTGAAGAGATGAGCTCCTGGAACAAGGCTAATCGTTCTCTCTACAAGCTATATGAAAGCAAAAAACCATTAAATGATAAAACTGGTGTGGGTTTCAATTATGATAGCAGCCTTGGAGAAACTAGTACTCAATCACAGCCGGTGCATGACAAGCTCAATAAAAGGATCTTTGTCAGCGCTGGTATGATACATGATTGCCTTGAATCGATGCGATACAATGACCAGGACACTTCTCAGCCGGATCGTAAAGGAAAAGGCAAAGTTGGTATTGGCTATCAAAGGCCTGAGAATTCAAAGCCAAGCTGGCTAAAGAACAAGCTGAACGAGGACAAAGCGAAAGCTGGTCCAAAATTCTTTGTTCCCAACCAGGCGAGACATTATTCGAGGAAGGCAAAAACTGAATGGACACGAAACCAGCCGAGAAGTAATCTATATGGTCAAAATATCAAGTCAAAATTCAAAAGACCAGCACGAGATTTCGCACATACTTTCGTGGATCCTAGAACTGGAAAAACCGTGAGGATTGTTCAAATCTGGGTCCCAAAAGGGGTAATCCAATCAGGACCCAAGTAAAATTGGGTACCAAAATTTGCTTTGTATACTTGCAGGGTTACAGGTACAAAGCAGCAGCCGATGCATCAACAATTTGGTACTTAGACAGCGGATGTGCGAGACACATGACTGGAAATCCCAAACTATTAACAGATGTTGTCCCTCACAAAGGAGCAAAGATAGTCTTTGGAGACAATGCTTACGGTAACACTGTGGGTAAGGGTAAGCTTACCCATGGTAACATTTCAATATCTGACATTCTTGTTGTTGATAATCTTAAATACAATTTAATCAGCATTAGTCAACTATGTGACAAAGGTTACATAGTCAAGTTTCAACAACACACGTGCACAGTTCAGAACTCAACTGGTCTAACCGTGTTGGTAGGAAAACGTTCGGGGAATACCTACATTATCAACTGGTTAGATCAGCAGGCAACTGAACAATTATGCCTTGCAGCTGGCTCTTCCAAAAGCTGGCTGTGGCACCAGAGAATGAATCACTTGCATTTCAAAACAATTGCTAAGTTGAGTCAGCATGAATTGGTTTCTGGTCTGCCAAAAATCAGCTTTTCAAAGGACAAGATTTGTGCAGCTTGTCAGCTGGGGAAACAAATAAAATCCACTTTCAAAAACAAAGGCTGTAAACGTTCTTCCCGTTGCCTTGAGCTCTTGCACATGGATCTCTTTGGTCCTATTTCAGTCACGAGCTTAGGGGGAATGTCATACACCCTTGCAGTTGTTGATGATTTTTCAAAATATACTTGGGTGTTATTTTTAAAAGCAAAATCTGAAACCGCCAACCAGCTGATAAAACTTTTAAAACGTTTGCAAAACGACCAATCTTGTTCAGTCAACCGGATAAGAAGTGATCGCGGTACTGAATTTCTAAATTTTAAACTAACTTCTTATCTGGAAGACTTGGTAATAAAGCATGAGCTATCAGCAGCAAGAACTCCTCAGCAAAACGGGTTAGCTGAAAGGAGAAACCGCACTCTTAAAGAGGCTGCTAGATCTATGATTGCATATTCCGGCATTTCTCAAAAATTCTGGGCAGAAGCAGTTAACACAGCGTGTTACACTCAAAACAGATCAATGATTAACAGGATGCACGATAAAACCCCATATGAGATCTGGAATAGCAAGAAACCTGACATTTCATATTTCAGGGTGTTTGGATGCAAGTGCTTCATTCATAATAATGGCAAAAAGCATCTAACAGCCTTTGAACCTAAATCTGATGCAGGTATCTTTTTAGGATATTCAGCAGTAAGCAAAGCATTTCGAGTGTTCAACAATCGAAACTTAACGGTTGAAGAATCAGCACACATCGTGGAGTGTTCAAGAAGCTTAACGGTTGAAGAATCAGCACACATCGTGTTTGATGAAACAAGTTTCAAATCAAACTCAGCTGCAATCTTACATTACATGACACACGTCTGGAATCAACAAGCCTTGAAGACTCTAATGATGACGTGTCCCACCAAAGATTCACAGCTGAAGAAG
>KQ986748.1:132203-154717 GCA_001598015.1 Dorcoceras hygrometricum
CAATGATCACGCTACCAGCAGTCGCCTATTAAACCAGACTTTCTACTGATTCCCCTAGCAACTATCGATTACACAATCATCAAATCTCGATATTACAGCAAAAGAAAGAACATCATGATCTCTGCGAGTTGAAAATCTGAAAATGCACCTGCTGGTGTTATCAAAAGAAATGCACCTGCTGGTTTTACAATAACACTTGTAATATCGAAACAATGATCACGCTACCAGCAGTCGCCTATTAAACCAGACTTTCTACTGATTCCACTAGCAACTATCGATTACACAATCATCAAATCTCGATATTACAGCAAAATAAAGAACATCATGATTTCTGCGAGTTGAAAATCTGAAATGCTCAGCGTTTTAAAATCAACATCGACTTCGTAAAATACATTTGAGTTCCAAACTAAATCCCCTGTGACCCCGAACGCTCAACATACACTATAATATCAACCAAAACCTGAGCAAAGGCTGATAAATAACAGAGCTTAAGCGAAATCATGAGATAAAGTGAGAACAACATGTAAGCTTTCATGGCGTGGCAAGAATCAAATTTACTTGCCTTGATAAGAAGGAAATCACAAGATACAGCAGGCCACTCAGAGAGTTTTCCCCAGCGCAGCAATGTGTTATCTATTTCTTTGATGCCAGAATGAACATTTTCTTGCAAATA
This sequence comes from Dorcoceras hygrometricum, assembly GCA_001598015.1. Lineage (NCBI taxonomy): Eukaryota > Viridiplantae > Streptophyta > Magnoliopsida > Lamiales > Gesneriaceae > Dorcoceras > Dorcoceras hygrometricum. Next base: position 132,877 of record KQ986748.1, read on the forward strand.
ATTGAACTTATAGTTCACAAGGACAGTGGCATGGGAGTCTGATTATTAACACGGGAAAAACACTCATTTAGGCATGGCAAACCAGGCGTACTTCAGAAAATTTTACTTAAAATTCCCTGTCAATGTTTTGATTTGTAAATGCACTACACAAAATCTGAAATTTAACCATTCTCCCATCCAAAACCATTTTATTTGTAAAGTTTGAAAATTGTTTGGCTGCGATCGGGTAAAACTAACAACTGATTGGCCTCTGCCCTTATGAAATCTAAGAAATGAGGAATCAGTCGCTCAACAAGTAGCAAAATATGAAATCTTGAAATTAGAAAAGGACTCTAAATAGATAAAGATTAGAATTTGTGGTCCTATGGATTTTGGGGCACTACAAGTAAACAGCAAAGATAAAATGCAGATGCTATGCATGAGGATACGGGACAACAGCCGAAGGCTACAACCGAGCAAAGGAGCCAAAGAACTCAAACATAGCTCAACGAAATCTTCAGAAGATATGTGGCCACTGTGTGTGTAGGACATGTGGGAGCTACCCACTCACCCCTACTCGCACACCCTTACCGGATGTATCAACAGCTCAACCTGCCGTTGCGCAACCTATGAACTGTGGTAGTTAGCCACTCGGCGCATAGGGGCTAACAAATCCCAGCAGGGAGATGAGAGTGCGGTATTGCCGCTCGCCCTCGCATCCCGGTAAGAACAGAATAGAAACAAGAACGAAACAACGAAACAACGAAACAATGGCTGCAACAGCTGAAAGAAATGATATGCCAATGCGTGTATGAAATCAGCTAAACAGCAAGCATATAACATATGCACAACCAGCAACCACACACGGCAATCACACACAGCCATCTCACAAATTATCCAAGCCAGATCCATGCTGTAATTGCAAGCTCCACATCCGTACCTCGAATCTATTACGCTCACCACAACTGGGTCCCGAGAAATCTGGTACAAAACCTGCTAAGCAACGCACGCATAAATCTCAGGAATGCTAACATAAATCACAGACTGGGAGCTACCACTCAACCAGCGATAATCCTACCTTCCTAACTCAACAGGAAGCTCAAATCAAAGCCTAAGGTAAGATCTTATCAATTAACTAGAAGCGCTACCTGAACGACGCAACACACGAACGTTGGAGCAGCTTCGTGATTCTAATTCCAGCCAACCACAACCTCCAAAAGTGGTATCGAACGAAGCACCGAAGAAAGAGGAGTCCAAAGCTTCAACTCTTACTTCCAACAGATCGGTCTATCTTCGGGAATTGACGGAAAACCAACACGATGAACAGTACTTAGGGTTTGCGACAGAGATCGACAATCGGGAAAATATTCTAAGTATGGGATCTGTTACTAATTCGAAGACCAAGTCTTCTATTAAATACACTTCTCAACAGCTGACAGAAACAGGAACAGATTCCACCGACAAAATCAGTTGTCATCGCTGTTATCTCAACTAACAGCTGAACCAACAGCTGATCGAACCAACAACTGAATCTCTCAAACAACGCTAAGGCTAAACGGCGTCGCACCAACTTAACCAAACGACGTCGTAGAGGGACACGTCACCTCGCTACCAATAGCTGATCAATAAACCAGCAGCTGAATAAAACAACGCATCATATCCCTCAACAGTAGATGTCTAATGTAACCAACAGCTGACGCTAAACGTTACACCCAAAACGTTGTCGTTCCAACTTATCAAAACGACGTAGTTTCGATACCCGCTAAGAAACATGCTAGCGAAACCAACAGCTGGTTCCTGTTCACAAAACGTCGTCGCTTCAGAGTCCCTTAGCGCTCTCTGCTGACCATCGCAACTAAAATACCAACGTTTGAAATCCACGTCAGCATTGCTGCTGCTTCCTACCAAAACGCAAGGTCTGAAATACCAACAGCTGACGCGATCACTCATCGATGATGCAAAACCCGAACATATATCTCTCCCGCGACATCTGATAGCATCTCAACGACTGATTCCAACACTTAGACAAATTCGATGACTTCAACTCACGCATCTACTACCAGCTGGTTTCAACCCGAGCAACAACTGATTGAGAAAACACAGGTCTCAAATCTCTCCCCCACTAAAACACAATTTCGTCCTCGAAATCAAACTCGGGGAAAAAAATGAACTCACAACCAAGAGTTCAAGATAACTGAGCAAAAAACAAGCTGGTTTCAACCCGAGCAACAACTGATTGAGAAAACACAGGTCTCAAATCTCTCCCCCACTAAAACACAATTTCGTCCTCGAAATCAAACTCGGGGAAAAAAATGAACTCACAACCAAGAGTTCAAGATAACTGAGCAAAAAACAAACAACAACTAGGGAAAAGAGCAACCAAAACTAACCAACTACTGAAACTGATACAACATCTACTCAAATAGATGCGGCCACTCACGCTGCATCTTCTCTTCCAGCTCCCAGGTAGCTTTTTCCCTACCATGTTTGCTCCATTGCACCATTACCAAAGGAATGGTTTTATTCCTCAACTGTTTCTATTTTCTGTCTAGAATTTGCAAGGGATACTCCACATAGCTCAACTTCTGATCTAGCTCAACCTAGTCAGTTCTCAACACATGAGACGGATCTGGCTCGTACTTCCTCAACATGGAAACATGAAAGATATCATGTAGAGAAGATAATTCTGGTGGCAACAACGGCCGATACGCCAAAGGGCCAATCCTTTCAACAATTTCATCCGGACCAACATAACGAGGGGTAAATTTCCCTTGTGTCCAAAGCGCATAACACTTCAGAAAGGAGAAACTTTAAGGAACACCTGATCACCAACCTGAAACTCTAGAGGTCGACGCCTATTATTTGCATAACTGGCTTGGAGATCCTTGGCAGCTTTCATCCGCTGTCGAATCAGATTCACATGATCATTCATTTGCTGCACAAACTCTGGGGAAGACAGCTGCTTCTCCCCCACTTCTTTCCAACATACCGGCGATCTGCACCTTCTACCATACAATGCCTCAAACGGCGCCATACCAATTGTCACTTGATAGCTGTTATTGTAGGAAAATTCGACCAAACACAACGCGTCTTGCCAGTTACCACCAAAATCCATCACAACAGCTCTTAAAATATCCTCCAACGTCTGGATAGTTCTCTCATATTGACCATCTGACTGGGGATGATACGCGGTACTCATAGCCAATATGGTACCCAAAGCTGCATGCAAACTCTTCCAAAACCTGGAAGTAAACCTTGGATCTCAGTCATAAACAATCGAACAGGCACACCGTGCAGTCTAACCACAAAATCCACATACTGTTTCGCCATTTTTTTCAACGAAAACGTCATTCTATAGGGAATAAAGTGTGCAGACTTCGACAATCTGTCGATAACAACCCAACATCACAACCTCTGCTGGAACGAGGCAAATGCGTCACAAAATCCATCACTATGTGCTCCCAATTCCATTGGGCACTTACAAACTCTGCAACAGACCACCAGGTCTCATCCTTTCAGCCTTAACCATCTGACAGTTCAAGCAACGAGCAACAAATCCAGCAACTTCACCCTTCAAACCAGCCCACCAGAAGTGCGGCTTCAACGCATGGTACATCTTCCGTGCACCAGGATGAACACTGTGTTTACTGAAATGCGCTTCTCTAAGGATCTCCTCCCGAAGATCTACCAAATTGGGCACAACCAACCGACCACGGAAACGCAAACAACCATAAGAAGAGACAGAATAGTCCTCAAGTTGTCCAGCTCTGACCTTCAAATTCAACTCGTGAATGGAAGTATCTATCCTTTGAGCCGCTCTAATACCTGAAATAATCTGTGGCTCCACTTGGAAAGAAGAAACCACCACATAATCCTCAGCCGGGTAAAACCTCCAACCAGTAGTGCTGAGATGCTCACAGTCCTTAGAAATATACAGCGACGCAAGAATCTTTTCCGGAGCCTTCCTGCTCAGAGCATCAGCAACTACATTTGCTTTCCCAGGCTGGTATTGGATCTCACAATCAAAGTCCTTCAGCAGCTCCATCCACCTACGCTGTCTCATATTCAAGTCAGGCTGCGAAAATAAATACTGCAAACTCTTGTGGTCCAAGTACACCACAAACTGCTCACCATACAGGTAGTGACGCCAAATCTTCAACGCAAAGACGACAGCTGCCAGCTCCAAATCATGAACTGGATAACGAGTCTCATGCGGTTTCAACTTCCACGAGGCATACGCAATGACTCGTCCATGCTGCATCAACACACAGCCCAATCCATTGAGCGAAGCATCGGAACACACGACGTAACCACCTGAACCAGACAGCAAATCCAACACAGGCGCAGTATTCAACTTCTCTTTAAGCAATTGAAAATCATTCTCGCATTGCTCAGTCCAAACGAACCACTTATCTTTCTGAGTCAGCTCAGTCATCGGCCTAGCTATACTAGAGAAGCACTCTATAAAACGACGGTAATAGCCAGCCAGACCCAGGAAACTATGAACCTCAGACACATTCCTAGGTCGCTCCCAGTTCAAAACAGCATCCACCTTACTGGGATCCACAGAACTGCCATCCGCTGAAATCACGTGACCTAGAAACACCACTCTATCCAGCCAAAACTCGCACTTCGAAAACTTGGCATACAACTGTGTGTCTCGTAGAGTTTGGAGGACAAATCCCAAATGCTCTTCATGCTCCTACAGAGTCTTCGAATACACAAGGATATCATCGATGAACACTATAACAAACCGATCGATGAATTCTCTGAAGACTCGGTTCATCAGATCCATAAAAACTGCTGGGGCATTCGTCAAACCAAACGGCATAACCAAAAACTCATAATGCCCGTACCTCGTACGAAAAGCAGTTTTCGAAACATCAGATTCTCGGATGCGCAACTGATGGTACCCCGAACGCAGATCGATTTTCGAATACACCGTAGAGCCTTGCAACTGGTCAAACAAGTCATCGATCCTCGGCAATGGGTACTTTTTCTTCACGGTAACCTTGTTCAACTGTCTAAAGTCGATGCACATCCTCATCGATCCATCCTTCTTCTTCACAAAAAGAATCGGCGCCCCACGGCGACATGCTCAGTCTAATGAAACCCCTCTCCAACAAATCATCAAGCTGCACCTTGAGCTCTCTCAACTCCGCAGGCGCCAAACGGTACGGGGCTCTCGAGATCGGAGCTATGCCAGGCACCAGCTAGATACTGAAATTGATCTCCCTTCTCGGAGGAAAACCGGGAACCTCCTCAAACACGTCAGGAAAATATCGAGCAACGGAGACGTCTCTAAGCTCCACGCACGAAGAAGAAGATGCGTCCAATGCATAGATCATAAACCCAGCGTTCCCTAAAGACAGAAGGTTGAACATATCCATCGTAGAGACTAAAGGAATCTTCGACTGAGAGTCGTGGCCGTAGAAATTCCATTTCTCGCTGGACTGAGGCCTAAAACGAACAACTCCATGGAAACAATCCACAGTGGCCCTATAGTTGGACAACACGTCCATCCCAACTATGCAGTCGAAATCCCACAACATCAAACGAATCAAGTTCGCTACTAGCGCATGCTCACCAATACTCAGAACGCCATATAACAAAACCTCTTTAGAAAATCCACAGTGGCCCTATAGTTGGACAACACGTCCATCCCAACTATGCAGTCGAAATCCCACAACATCAAACGAATCAAGTTCGCTACTAGCGCATGCTCACCAATACTCAGAACGCCATATAACAAAACCTCTTTAGAAAACAGGCTCGCACCCCCAGGTGTAGAAACTGACACCACATCGCGCAAAGATGTGGTATGCAATCCATGCTCAGCCACAAATGCATCAGAAATAAAAGAATGCGATGCGCCAGTATCAAACAACACTCGTGCAGGTAAATCAAAGACAGAACAGATACCTGCAATAACTCCACTGTGCGTGCCCTCCACTTGCTCTCTAGTAATGACGTTCTCTTGAGCATGCTGGGGTCCAGAGAAATGCTGCTGAGACGACTGTCCGAAATGCGACGGACCAGGCTGCTGGAATGACCTAAACTGCATCTCTCCAATCCTAGGTTGCGGGAACTGAGGGGAACGACCCCTAGATGATCCTCCTCGACCCTGAGGTGGGGCTGCGGCTTGCTGCAATCCAGCTGACGGACACACTCTCGCATAGTGCCCATACTGACCGCAGAGGTTACACGAGCCCGGCACGCCAACACACTGAGTCGACGGATGCTTGCCTCCACAGAATCCACAAAACTATGCCCTACAACCACTGATACTAGAGCTTCCAGAACCAAAAGAACCAGAACCAGACTTCTTCTTAAACTGATGGCCACGAGGTCTAAACCTATGGCGTCCTGCGCTAACTGCTACTGCTGCTGCTGGGGTTGATGGGCTGACTGCGAAGACTGCACTCCCTGAACAGCAGGACGACCACCCTGAGAACCCTGAGGCCTAGCCGAGACCTCCGGTTCCGCAGTCCTTCCTCGATGTCAATCTCATTATCCACTGCTTCCGCATAACTCTTCGGTTTGCTCGTCAGCACCAACGAATACAGATCTTCATTCAAACCATCAATAAACTTAGTCCTCTTGGCCCTCTCCCGGCCAGCAACATGCGGAACATACGCTAAAAGAGAAGAAAACAACCCAGCATACTCTCGCACAGACATGGTACCCTGCTCCAAGTTATCAAACTCTCGCTCACGAGCGTTCACGTACGACTCCGGGACGTACTCTTGCCGAAAGACAACGCAGAAACTGTCCCATGTAATCCCCACACCGGTCTCCTCTAGCGTCCTCGAAGCGCCTCTCCACCAGCGCTCCGCATCTTTCCTAAGCTGGAAAGTCGCCAAACTCAGCCTGAGCTCGTCATCATACTGAACACGGTCGAACAGACCCGTGATGTGCTGTAGCCAAGAGTCCGCATCAGCGCTAGACTCATCACCGTTGAAAACCTGGGGACTCATCCTTTGGAACCTCGCCATCACAATTTCCATGCTATCCACACGGGCTGCCAAGTCATCAACCTCATCCTCCACTCGCCTACCGCGACCACAGGAAGGGAAACTACGCTGATCCTCGTTCTGACCTCCAGACTCGTCCTGAAACTGCCCTCTACCTCTACCCCTACGTCTATGCCGCATCTACGAAGTCACTAAACAGGATAAGATAACACAGAACAAATACAGCATAGAAATCACATAGTCAAGAACAAACAACACACAACACTGTGCCTAGACTCAAGTGTGATCAAAGAAATCGAGCTTATCCCAGCTTAAGCTCTGATACCAAAAATGTCAGGCCTCGTGCTCACATCAGAGATAAATCACGCAAACACTAGCGGAAGCAACTAAAAAGTGGCTAAAATTTTTGTTTTGGCCTGACAGAAAGACAATATAATTTAAAATACGGCAATACTCAAAATATATCCCAATTACTCAAAACAAGCAAATGCTACAAGCCCAAAGTAAAACAGTACAACATAAACATGCATCAAATACCTGACAACAACCACAACTGAATACAACAGACTACTAGCTAGAAATGTCTGATCATCACACGGGACATCCCACCCGCGGTGATACCAGTGCATATAGATACTATACATAACTGGGACACTCTAAGCATCTCCTGGGGCACCTCCAGCCGGGCCAACTCCACGACCAGCTGAGTAACCTGGGAAACCTGAAACAACACACAGGCAACAAACACAACATCCCCAGAGGGACATCGGGGTCAAACCCCAGTACGGAGAGCAACTATAAAACAGCAATAAACAACAAAGATAAAATGCAGATGCTATGCATGGGATACGGGACAACAGTCAAAGGCTACAACCGAGCAAAGGATCCAAAGAACGCAAACATATCTCAATCAAATATGCAGAAGATATGTGGCCACTGTGTGTGTAGGACATGTGGGAGCTACCCACTCTCCCCTACTCGCACACCCTTACCGGATGTATCAACAGCTCAACCTGCCATTGCCCAACCTATGAACTGTGGTAGTTAGCCACTTGGCGCATAGGAGATAACAAATCCCAGCAGGGAGATGAGAGTGCGGTATTGCCGCTCGCCCTCGCATCCTGGTAAGAACAGAACAGAAACAAGAACGAAACAACGAAACAACGAAACAATGGCTGCAACAGCTGAAAGAAATGATATGCCAATGCGTGTATGAAATCAGCTAAACAGCAAGCATATAACATATGCACAACCAGCAACCACACACGGCTATCACACATAGCCATCTCACAAATTATCCAAGCCAGATCCATGCTGTAATTGCAAGCTCCACATCCGTACCTCGAATCTATTACGCTCACCACAACTGGGTCCCGAGAAATCTGGTACAAAACCTGCTAAGCAACGCACGCATAAATCTCAGGAACACTAACATAAATCACAGACTGGGAGCTACCACTCAACCAGCGATAATCCTACCTTCCTAACTCAACAGGAAGCTCAAATCAAAGCCTAAGGTAAGATCTTATCAATTAACTAGAAGCGCTACCTGAACGACGCAACACACGAACGTTGGAGCAGCTTCGTGATTCTAATTCCAGCCAACCACAACCTCCAAAAGTGGTATCGAACGAAGCACCGAAGAAAGAGGAGTCCAAAGCTTCAACTCTTACTTCCAACAGATCTGTCTATCTTCGGGAATTGACGGAAAACCAACATGATGAACAGTACTTAGGGTTTGCGACAGAGATCGACAATCGGGAAAATATTCTAAGTATGGGATCTGTTACTAATTCGAAGACCAAGTCTTCTATTAAATACACTTCTCAACAGCTGACAGAAACAGGAACAGATTCCACCGACAAAATCAGTTGTCATCGCTGTTATCTCAACCAACAGCTGAATCTCTCAAACAAATCTAAGGCTAAACGGCGTCGCACCAACTTAAACAAACGACGTCGCAGAGGGACACGTCACCTCGCTACCAACAGCTGATCAATAAACCAGAAGCTGAATAAAACAACGCATCAGATCCCTCAACAGTAGATGTCTAACGTAACCAACAGCTGACGCTAAACGTTACACCCAAAACGTTGTCGTTCCAACTTATCAAAACGACGTAGTTTTGATACCCGCTAAGAAACACGCTAGTGAAACCAACAGCTGGTTCCTGTTCACAAAACATCGTCGCTTCAGAGTCCCTTAGCGCTCTCTGCTGACCATCGCAAATAAAATACCAACGTTTGAAATCCACGTCAGCATTGCTGCTGCTTCCTACCAAAACTCAACGTCTGAAATACCAATAGCTGACGCGATCGCTCATCGATGATGCAAAACACGAACAGATATCTTTCCCGCGACATCTGATAGCATCTCAACGGCTGATTCCAACACTTAGACAAATTTGATGACTTCAACTCACGCATCTACTACCAACTGGTTTCAACCCGAGCAACACCTGATTGCGAAAACACAGGTCTCATACAGTAAGTACGTCGTGGTGGATAAGCTAGGATTAAGGTTCTGAGATGATGGGCAAAGCTGGTCCAGCTAGAGCTTTGTTCTGATCTGGTAAGTTTAGCTTATCTATTCGAATTTATCCAAGTTGCTTTCAGCTCCGTGCTAGGCGGTTGACGATGAGGTTCTGAGCTGGTAGGCTGAGCTGGTCCAATTAGAGCGCTGCTCTAGTCTGGTAAGCTTAACCAGTCTACTCGAACTTCTTCAAGCTGGTTTCAGTACCCAATCAAGGTTCTAGCCAGTATGAGATGAAGTTCTGAGCTAATGGGTAGAGCTGATCGGATAGGAACTTGGTTCCGGTCTGATGAGCTTAGCTAATTGGTCGAACTTCTCTAAGCTTTTCTCAGTAGTCTATTGATATTATACTCTCTTATAGTTCTTTTCTATCATTTCAGATCATATTTTGATTCCTGAGTTGTTCTAATTTTCATTTTGACCTACTTTTTGAAACGAACCAGACTCTATAATTTTTATTTTTTTTAAAAATCATGCACGGATAAATAACTAATAAATAAACTAATAACTGAAAACGAACATGCTAAAAATCAATATCTGAAAAGCGTATCATATCAAAGGTAAAAAATCAATGCGGCCATGGGGTACAGCTGCAGCGGGTGCTCAGAGGTCCTCACCGCCAATCGGGACATAATCCATGACCTGCATCATTTAATCCTAGTGATCCTAGAGGCTCAGCTTGCTCTATATTTTAAAATAGTAAGGTACATACTAATAAAATCACATGAAAGCACATACGCATAATAAAATAACATTTAAAACATGAATTCATGGATGGTCATAAAACATGGTTCGTAAATCAGTCGTAACATATCGTCATCGTATAACATACATAATAAGGCATGACATAGCATAACATAAAAACGTGTGAGTCGTATCTATGAAGTGTGGACCATTATCGATTGATCAATCGTAAACCAACGTACGTGGCGGCCGGTTTACCCGACCTGCATCATCATCACATTAACAGAGGTTCATTGGGCCCGGTCTCCCAGATCCGCTCATCGTCTATCATTATACATTAACAGAGGTTCACCGGGCCCGGCTTCCCGGATCAGCTCATCGTCTATCTTGCCACAAATCACTTCAATCCCTCCATTTTTCTTTTCAAACATGGCTTTATCGTTTTCATAAAGCTTTCATGATGCGTTCATTTCATAAATACATGCGATTTAAAAAGCATAGCCCGTCAATATATATTTAATTCTTTCCTTTAAAACATTTTCATACATAACATACTACATATTCAATTAAATATATATTCACGGGCTTCTATATTTTCTACTCCGGTCAAAGACTGGTTCAATAGCCTGACCCACTACTTATAAGCCCAAAATAACCTATACTTAACAAATTAAACTTAGCCTAATACATGACTTGGCCCATAACATAAAATTACACCTTTAAAACTTTGGCTAAAATACTACGTTGACCAAATTTTGACTCAATTAAAATCACATGACCAATTTTGACTTAATTAAATCTAAGGATCAATTTTGACTAAATTAAAAACTCAAACAACCAATTTGACCAATTAAAGCTCAAATAACCAATTTTGACCAAATAAATTCACATGGTCAATTTTGACTAATTAAAAATCCAGTAACATCAATTTTGACTTAAAAAACTTAAAATAAGGTGTTAGGTCCAAATTAAATAAAAGTTGACCAAATATTTGACTTTAAAAAATTTGACCAAAAAATCTTAAAGTTGGACCTTCATCTTTAAAATTAAAATAATCGGTCCAAAATTAAATAAGTAGGATCAAACGTAAAACATTTTGACTCGACCCTCGACTAACCGACCCGGTCCAGTTATGACAATTTAAAAAAAATCACACATGCTAAAAATCATTTCCTAGGCATTAATTTGTCATGAAAAATTGCCAAAAATCTCATAAATCAAATAAATTTTAAAAATGCTCAAAAACATCTTAAAACATGCTTAAGATATCAAATAAAGTCATACATGAACTTTGGCAGCCTCTAAGACTTGAAATCTCAATTTTCACAAAAATGACTCGACGAGGCTCATTTCGAGGTACACAACGGTAAAAATAATTTAAAATTCATTTCTTAACCAAATCACTCTGAGTTTCAACCCACATCACCTTAACTCAATATAATAATCACTGGAACAAACTAAACTCAAAAACGATTCAAGGGGTGACCAACCCAATGCTCGTAATGACACTTCTCGCGCACAGACTGCAACCAGGACACGTGCTGTACATAAAAACCATAAATAATTTTTTCCTCGACCAAATCGCCCCCCATTTGGACATACATAACCCTAACTCAATGAGCTATCTCATGAAATCAATCTTGATGACACAGACAGCATAGAGCGACTTACCCGAATCCAACAACTCTACTGTCACGCATAGGCGACAAGTCAGGACACGTGATGATCATAAAACTCGTAACTAATTCATTACATGACCAAATTGCTTCCCATTTGGACCTACATGACTCTAACGTGATGGAATAACTACTAGACCATCCTTGGACCAAACCCTAGCCCCATGAACCGCCCATGACCGAAGCATATCAAGAATGAATCAAAAACGTGTTGAAAAACATGACGCATGCATGGATCTCAAACCTTTAACATAGATATAATCAAAAAACATACCATTCCTGCATATCCTTTTAAAAAAGTAGTATAATATGATTTAAATGGTGAGAAAATGAGAGATATAACATGCCTTTGTTGGATAAAAAGAATATCTGCGAGTTATCGACGTGTAGGACGCGAGATCGGGACAAGACCATCTTGGATCACCAAAGAACTTGCAATTTTCGAGCTTGAGGGGAGGGAGGAGGCATGATTGGTGAGGGAAAAGGGAGGAGGAGGCTATAGCTAGGGTTGCAAGTGATTAGAGTTGGAGTGAAAGAAATGAGTGTGACAAAAATGACCCCTCATGTTGGATTTTACTATTCTATCTTTCCACTAAGTTAACATGTTAAAAAAACTCATCCATGCTTTTAAAACCTCTAATTTTCGAAATAAAGGCCTCCCCAAATTTTAAAATACATTAAATTTCAATAAAACAGCCCGTATAGGCGAAAAACGGGTCCCCCTCCAAAAAATCATAAAACCCCAAGTTTCAGAAATTTGCTGCTTAAATACTAAATTTATTCTTAAAAATCTCAAATTATTTTCGTTTCGGTCGTCCCTAGTCTCGTCCACACGTCCGTAACTCAAACAGACTGAAAACTTGACATGCATACCATGATACATAAAAATCATAAATAAATCACATAAAATGGCATGTAATTATCTAAAATTACTTTTCCCCTAGACATGCACTCATTTCTATGTATTCAGGAATTTCTACGTGTTACATTTTTCTTCCAAGCTGGTTGTCCAGCCCGCTTCTAAGCTGGTATAGTATCCTTCAGCTAAGCTGGTTTTCTCCAAGCTGGAACAGTACTTTCCGCTAAGCTGGTTTTCTCCAAGCTGGTACAGTTTTCTTCACATTCTATCAGCTGAGCTGGTTCCTTCCGAGCTGGAACAGTACCTTCATCCGAGCTGGTTTTCTCTGAGCTGGTTCAGTGCATTCGTACTTCCTAAATTGATCCAATTTATTGTTTTATCCTGATCCTTGTTGATCATTTCTAAGCTGATTTGAGCTGGTTACCCAGCCCATCTCCAAGCGGTTTCATTGTTCAGTTCTTTTAAGAGCTGGTTTCTTTGTCCAGTCCGATTCGTAATCTGTTTTTCTCTCTAAACTTGTAACTTGCCCAGATTACTCTAATTCGAGTAACCAAGTAGTTTAGAGTTTATTTTATATTCTGAATCAGTACGCTCGCATGCCGCTTCACCTGAGCTGGTCTAGCTTAGTCTTATTCTGGACCGATACAGTAAGATCAAGCTTCCTTCTTCTTTCCTTTAGCTTCGTTTCAAAGATAACACTAATTCATTCTCCGTTATACTAATTTTCAAGAAATAATCCCCCAGCTTAGAGCTCTGCGGTTTGTTAGCGCGTTGCGTTGCTCCGAGCTGGTCTAACTTAGGTCCCTTCTGGACCGATGCAGTAAGTCCAAGTTTAATACCTCTCTCTAGTGGTACATATTCGCAACTTTAGCCCTAATCTGCTCTTGGTTATGCCCCATTTCAAAGCATAGTCCTCCAGCTTAGAGCTCGGATAGCTGTTCTTCGTTCCTATATCCTGAGCTTCTCCAAAGTTTCCTTCTTAGTTTGAGCTGTGATATAGTCCCAATAACTTTTATATGTCAAAGAAGTTTTCAAGCAGCGAACCATTTGTGATTTAAGTGATCTGTTTCAGATCAAAGAGAAAACAGTTTATGTCAGGCCCAGTGCGCTAAAATACAGATTAATTACTCAATCAATCACATATATGCGGAAGAATTAAAAATAGGGCTTACAAATTTTTCGAATTGGGCCTGATCCAGAATATCGTTCAAAACAAGTTCATAATCAAAATAAGAATTTAAACTCAAAATCCAGCAACAACACATTGTTAGGATCGAGTAATACAATAACCATGCCTATTTAAAAACTGAGCTGCAATAGCTCAATGTTCTTGAACGTTTGAGCACCGAGAACAGATCTGGACTGGCATTAAAATACCAAGCGGAAGTATCCAGAACTGAACTCTAATTTTAAAACTCGCTAAACCAGATATTAAACAATATGCGAAGCGTGCTAAAATAAATGTGGAATGATGTAATAAATAATTTACTGAGATATTTGTTTCTGGAAGTTCGGATATAACATCCTACGTCTCCCCTTGTTCCAAATCTGGAAGGCATCAACTAGAAGACTTTGATTATACATTAGAATGTACAACCCACTCAGTTGGGACTTATTCTCTGCCCAAGGCTGAACTCCTAGACTCTACACCAGCTCTCTGTTGTGTTCACTCAATCACTTCGTTTATGCCTAAGTGAGAAAGGCTACATACACAGAGTTTAACGTCTTCGTGCTTGGACGGGATTGGTGTTTGGTTTTGGTTTTGGTTTTGATTCACTCACTATTCTGTATCGCACATCTCTCGTATATATGTGAGTGAATCTGTGTGTGTGTGATTTTTACACTGAACGCTCAACTCTCGAAGATTAAATCTCACACAGCAAGGAAGTGCTTCATCAAAGCTGATAAAGTTCAACAGTCGACACTTGCAATTAGCTCCTTCTCCATGGTGGTCGACTGCTTCACCTTTCTATGTTTCTTCCTGTCAATCGAAATCGTTGCATCATCAAATCAACATCATCGTCTTCATTAATCCTCTTCTTGTATAAATAGCCTCTGTTCAAATTAATCCGTTGGACACAAGTTTCTTCCCGTTGAAAGGTGTTCTGTAAAGTACCGACAGAGTTGTCCTTGTGTCCCTCACTTTGCAGGCTTTTGCCGTCTTCTGAATTTGCTTTTGTTAACTTCTGAATAAGCTTTTGTTGACTTCTGAATAAGTCTGATATGTTCACATCTGAATAGGCTCAGCGGTTGACTTCTATGCTCCAGTTAATATTCATATCTGTTGTCAACTGCTTCGCCTTTATCTTCATAGCTGAACAGACTTCTCTTCACATCTGAATCCAGATCTCTCTTCACATCAGATCTCTCTTCGCACTTGATCCAGATTCCTTCTTCACAGCTGATCCAGACCTCTCCTCACATCTGAATCGTTCTTCTGTTCATAGCTGGGTCCAGACTTCTTGTCTTCAACATCTGACTCAACTTCTATTGTCTTCACATCTGATCAGACTTCACATTTTCGCATGAGACATGTGCTATTCCCTCCGAAATGGTCCAACGAGCAAGACTCACGAGCTTCGCTCGTGACCTAAGCTGCTTTTCTGCCAAATTCCTTCGTTTAGGCCTCCGAAGTTGCATTTTACTATATTCAGATCTTGGTCCGCTACAGTATCAGATCTGATTGAGTTACTGCATCAGATCAGATACATCTCACTGCTGTCGAGCTCTCGATGACGTCACGGAATCTGAAATCTTCAATTCTCTTATCTTTTGCGAAACTCTCAATGACGTCATGAGATCTGAAATCTTTATTCCACTTGTATGACGTCACGATTTCTGAAATCTTCAATAAACTTGGATGACGTCAAGACTTATGAAATCTTCAATACACTTATCTTCTGTCTACTTTGCTAATCCAGCTGTGAACTGTTCTGATAAACACTCTTCTGTCCAGATCTCTCTTGTTGTATTTGCAGCTAACATCTGCACACTTGGTAGAAACATTAGAAACACAATAACAATTTTTGTGTAATTCAAAACTCAGATCCAACAATCTCTCTCTTTTTGATTTGCACAAAACTTGGAATAACAAATGCATGATCTAACAACTTCTCTCCCTTTTTGTGGGAATCAAAAAGAGATTGAAATCTGGTCTTTACCGAAAAATTTAAAGCAAAGCTCTCCCTACACTAACACGGTAAGAACTGTGGCATCAGGGGTTTTCAGATTTTGGAAAAGAAAAACAGATTTGTGAACAACCATATGCACATGTGATGTGATTTTAAAAAGAACTGATCAAATGCTACTGAAAATTATCATTTATTCAGATTTGGAGATAAATGTAAATTGAATTAACAGTACTTCTTACATGTTTCTCAATCGCTGTCCCATGTGCTATTTATCAGCACAACCGGAAATAGGGAAAATGGCATACACACAGATTTCACGAAATCTGTGTCAGCTCGATAGAAGATGAAATCTGAAATTCAAAAATACATTACACACCTTACACTTCATAACATGAGTTTTAAAACTTAAAAACATTTTGTAGCATTGATACGATTGCAAAAACTATCAGATTTGACAAATCACAAAGACAAGGTCAATACTGAAATGGTGCTTCAAATATTGCTCAAATTGCTAAAGATTAAAAGATAAATAAAAATTGAATTCAAAGAATTTCTTCCATTTCTCCTTAAATCTGTCCCATAACAGAATTAAAGGTCTTGCCATACACACAAATATCGCAAGATCTGTGTCAGCTCGTCAGAAGACGTATTACTGCACGTTCTTTTGGAACAATGCTCTGCAATTCCAAAATCATTACTCTCCCTATCTTTTATAATGTAAGCTCAAATCTTTTAAAACAAAACACCAGCTGACATTTTTCCGCATAAACAAATTTTGAAAATCCATGAGAGCACTTTAAATAGATTTTAGCTTCAAACCAGAACATGTGCTACTGAATCACTTAATTTATTCAGATGTGGATAAAAAAATGATAACCGAACTACCAGATTCTCTTTCATTTCTCTTATTTTGTCTCATGTGCTGAAAACAGCCCAACCAAAAAAAGATCTTGGCATTCACACAGAACTCGCGCATTTTGTGTCAGCTCGACAAAAGAGAACGTGAAATTCAAAAATCATTTCTCACCTTTTCTTCATAAAATAAGCTTTTCAAAACTTTTAAAACCTTTAAAATAGATGATAGCACATTAGTTTTAAAAAAAAGTGCTCGTTCAAGAACAATCAGCTCTGATGTCAGGCCCCGTGCTAATCACACAAGATTAGAGCACAATTAAGCACATAATCACGGAAGCGTGAAAACAAGGCTTAAAAATTTTTCAAAATCATTTGTGCCTGAACTCAAAACATACACTCAAAATATCAATACTCAAAATACGAGTTGACTCAAACTCATACAATACAGGTAACAACAAATATCAATTATCAATGATCCCCAAAATACATAATAACGCAGGGCATACCCTGGTTCAATACATAATAAAAGTAGACTGGGACTCAAGGAAAGGGGATCGACCAGCTGGCACTCCACTTGGTCCAGCTTGGTTGCCTGAAGATCCTGCAAATGGGTAACACAGACCCAAAGAACACAAAAGCAGTAAAACAAATACGAGGTCAAGCCTCAGTACGAAGAGCTATCAAAACAGCTAATCATGCAACATGCTATAATCAATGCTATGAAATGCATGAGGGCTATCAATGATCGGATAGCTAGACAAGTGTATCAACTGGCAAATCAACTCAGTCAGCCTCTATACCCGCACGGTGTAACAACCGGGGAAATCATCGGTCCGTGATCTACAGAGCCCGTCAGCCCATCACAGCTCGGTGGTATTCAGACACAACCAATCAGTCGGTCACCACTCCGATGATAGCGTTGGACTTTTCAGGCACGACACATATGTCGGCCAGTCACAACGTGGCTCTCAATCAGGTCATCAATCAATCTGTCAATCAGGCTCAAGATGTATGCATGTATGCCAATAAGCCATATCAAAATTCTACATGCATAATTTACGTAAAACAGAACATGAAATCAATCAAATATTCAACAACTGCTTCACGTAATTCACATCATCAAATCAGCAGATTTCATAACATCAATCACAGCCATGTCCACGCATCAAAGCTGTTAAATCTGCTCAATTCGTACCTCCAACGGCTGATTTCTACCTCAACAGACATAACAAGGCACGGCAAGTTCCAACCAGCGCCATGTTGGAATAGCGGTGGCGGATCCGGATCCCACTTCCCGGGGGCGCAGCGGAAAACAAAATTAGCCTCGGAAAGCGTTCAATACATTCAAAAGGGCAACAAAATCATACATAGGATGTTAGAAATTGTTACCTTGCTGGCGTCTAGGCGCCTGGCTTCAACCAGATTTACAAGAAAACTGGCTCTTCACGGTAGGCGGCGGTAGATTCTCCAATCAGGTCCACGACCGGATTCAGTCTTCCTCCAATCAGCCTGCACTAGAAAGCTGATGGATTTTGGCACGATCGGAAACACCTCGTCGCGGTGATCGAAATAAGTCCGATCACGAAGAGGGCGGCGGACGGCGGCGCAAGGCGGCGAACGGCGGCGCAAGGCGGCGGCCGGCGGCGTGCGTGAGGCTCTGAATGTTATGATATGAAAAACAATTTTTCAGATCATCCAACCCTAGATTGCAAAATGACCGTTTTGCCCCTCAACAGCGGGAAATCGCAATTTGACCCCTGTTGACTTTTAGGAAGTCGCACTCCCCAAATTCCTTCTCCTATGCTCAACACATTGAGCTCAGTTTCCGTGCGGGAATCATGAATCCAGTACTTGTGTGACCCTCAATGGTTCGGGATACAGCTAGCCGTGGGACCCGCAACCATTGCGGCTCCGAAATCACAATTTCGGACTTGCCCATCGGATCATGGTAAAGCGCCTAGCAACATCGCCCCATGATCCCCTAGGTATCATTGATAGTGCCTGCAAGAACCAGTTGGTCGTGGTTAGCGTACAGTACGGTCCTTTCAACACATATATCCCGATCAGATCAACGAAAATTGGTAAATCGAGAGTCGCTATTGATCCGATAGCTATGCATACATCTTCAAGATCGAATAGTGACATCGCGAGTGTTACTAGGTAAACCCATTTACCTAAAATACTTCTAGTACTCTGGCCAGAGATTTATACACTATTATCCCCTCAGATAGCATAGGATATCCACGCATGAGAGCGAGCGGTGAATCCTCGACAACGATGCATCGACTCCTACATGCATCAGGATCTCACCCAATCCCGCCGCCTAATGACCCCAAGTGAGTCGGCAAACGGGTCAAAGTGAGACGCCTATCATGTAGAGTCTCAATGACGTTTCGAGTAGTGAGGACTAATCAGTACAACCAAGACCTCGGACTTTTCCATTCGACAAATGATAACCACTTGGAAAGTCCGAACGAGGGTAGTTCGATAGATCACCAGGTCATTATCCATCTGCATGCTCAGAACATCACAATTCCCTACCAATGAAACATGGTACTTCGCATTGCAGATGCTAGTCTCTTGCTCGGGCGGCCTTATCCTCATTTTGACGGCCCAATCGACTAGGAACGAGTTCAGAATACACAGTGACTATTAGATGTGTTTCATGATAGCCGTCATATCCACTATCACATCTAACATACACTTAAGTGCATTCTAGGTCTTTATCCAACACAATTGTTAACATTATAATCATAATGAAAATAAAGAACGCCATAAACAAATGCGAATATCATATATAAAGATCGTTTCATACAAGAGTCTATAAAACCCACACGCCACAAGTTGGCTAGTTGGGCATCTACTCTAACAATCTCCCACTTGCCCTAAAGCCAACTACTCATCAGACGCAGTCCCATTGTTTCGTGATGTTTTTCAAACAACGGTCCTGGCAAGGGCTTCGTAAGTGGATCAGCAACGTTTTCCGCATAGGAGACTCTCTCAACTGCTATGTCACCTCTAGCCACAATATCCCGGATTATGTGGTATTTCCTCAGTATATGTTTGGATCTTTGGTGAGACCTAGGCTCCTTTGCTTGCGCAACGGCACCCGTGTTGTCGCAGTACACCGGGACTGGACCAACTCCATCAGGAATGACGCCCAACTCTTGGATGAAATTACTTATCCAAATCGCCTCCTTAGCAGCAGCTGATGCTGCGATGTACTCATCCTCAGTGGTTGAATCCACGATGGTATCTTGCTTGGAACTCTTCCAAGAGACAGCACCACCATTGAGCATTAATACAAATCCAGAGGTAGACTTTGAATCATCCACGTCACATTGGAAGCTAGAATCAGTGTAGCCTTCCAATTTCAGTTCACCACCCCCATAGACCATGAAAATATTCTTAGTCCTTCGCAAGTACTTCAGAATATCCTTCACAGCCTTCCAATGCAATTGGCCGGGGTTGGCCTGGTAGCGGCTCGTGACACTCAGAGCATATGCGACATCCGGTCTAGTTGAGATCATGCCATACATAATACTACCTATTGCCAAGGCATATGGCACACGTGTCATACTCTCTATCTCCTCATCAGTCTTCGGACACATAGACTTAGATAGAGTGCCCCCGTGGCACATAGGTAGGTGTCCTCTCTTGGACTCTTCCATAGAGAACCGCTTAAGTATGGTATCGATTTAGGTAGCTTGGGTGAGTCCGAGCATCCGTTTCGATCTATCCCGATAGATCTGTATTCCAAGAATATAGGATGCTTCACCCATGTCCTTCATCGAGAATCTACTAGACAACAATACTTTAGTTGACTGCAGCCTTCCTACATCATTCCCAATGAGTAGAATGTCATCAACATAAAGTACGAGGAATGTCACAGCGCTTTTAACTACCTTCTTATATACACATGGCTCCTCGGGATTCTTAATGAAACCAAATTTCTTAATTGTTTCATCGAATCTCAGGTTCCAACTCCTCGATGCTTGTTTGAGACCGTAGATCGATCTCTGAAGTTTGCATACCTTATGCTCACTTCCTACAGATGTGAAACCCTCAGGCTGCGTCATATAGATCTCTTCCTTAATGTTTCCATTAAGAAACGCAGTTTTCACATCCATTTGTCATATCTCATAGTCGTACCATGCGGCTATGGCTAGTAAGATTCTAATCGACTTGAACATTGCCACTGGTGAGAAGGTTTCATCATAGTCAACACCTTGCCTTTGAGTGTAACCTTTCACGACCAGTCGTGCCTTGTAGGTCATTACCTTACCATCAGGCCCAAGTTTCCTCTTGTATACCCATTTACACCCAATAGGAACAATTCCTTCGGGAGGGTTAACAAGAGTCCAAACTTGGTTCGCATGCATTGAGTCAAACTCAGACTGCATTGCTTCAATCCACAAATTAGAATCAGCATCGGAAATTGCCTCCTTGAAAGTTCTTGGATCAGATCCAACAATTTGATCACCTTGATCATCTTCAAGGAGAAAACCATATCTCTCAAGAGCCCTAGGGATCCTTTCGGATCTCCTAGGTGCGACCATTTCTGGTACTGGCTCTGTAGGTGCGAGAGACTCACTTGGTACTTCAGTTGGTTCTCAAACCTCTTCGAGTTCTACTATCTTGCCTTTTCTATCAAGTAAAAATTCCCTTTCCATAAAGGTTGCATTTCTAGAAACAAACACTTTTGTTTCGCTGGGATAGTATAAGTAGTATCCAATGGAATTCTTTGGATACCCAACGAAGTAACATAAGATGGATCTCGTATCCAGCTTATCTCCCACTGTCTGCTTCACGTAAGCAGGACATCCCCAAATCCTCATGTATGAGTATTTGGGTGGTTTGCCCATCCACATCTTGTATGGAGTCTTATCCACTGCCTTGGTGTGGACATTGTTCAACAATATTACCGCCGTTTCGAGCGCATAGCCCCAAAACTAGGTAGGAAGCTCAGTGAAGCTCATCATAGATCGAACCATGTCCATCAAGGTTCGATTACGATGCTCCGCCACACCATTGAGCTGTGGTGTGGCCGAGGGGTTCCACTGTGTGAGAATCCCGATTCTCTTAGATAGTCTTGAAATTCAGCACTCAAGTATTCACCACCTCGATCGGATCGAAGTGCTTTAATACTTT
>KQ986748.1:179622-204854 GCA_001598015.1 Dorcoceras hygrometricum
GCCGCCGCCGATCATCGCCGGAAATTTGTTTCCGGCCAGTTCGACGAGGAGAATCCGTTCGTGCTGATCTCGTCAGCGCTTCTAGTGCAGCCTGACGAAGGAGTCTCGGATCTGGTCGTGGACCGGATTGGCGTAAACTACCGCAATCTACCGAGAAGAGCCGGGTTCTTGTAATTCCGGTTGGAGCCAGGCACAAGTGCCAGCGAGGTATTCATCTTTGAACACCCTATGAATGTTGAATTTTGAATTCTACCTTTTCGTATTGATCGTCTCCCGGCCCTTTTGTTTGTTCTTCCGCTGCCTCGCCTGGGGGCGGATCCGGATCCCCAACAACTTCTTGTCTTCAACATCTGACTCAACTGCTCTTTTCTTCACATCTGATCAGACTTCACATTTTCGCATGAGATATGTTATTCCCTCCGAAACGGTCCAATGAGCAAGACTCACGAGCTTCGCTCGTGACATAAGCTGCATTTCTGCCAAATTCCTTCGTTTAGGCCTCCGAAATTGCGTTTTACTATATTCAGATCGTGGTCCGATACAGTATCAGATCTGATTGAGTTACTGTATCAGATCTGATACATTGTTAGGATAAAATTTATAGTTTTGGTGATAACAAAATAGAACAAGTTAAATCTGGTGTTGACAATAGGAAAGGAGGAACCAGTCGACAGGATCGTTGTTAATATTCAGACGCAAGGAACAGTGTATCAAGACGCAAGCTTTTGTACTAGAAACCACGGCGTATTGAAGTAAATCAACCAGACGAGAGCTACAGTAGTTGGTTTGTATCCAGACGCAGTGAACAGTTGCTTGTATCCAGACGCAGTGAACAGTAGTTTGTAATTCAGACGCAGCAACAGTGAAGTATATAACCAGTCGAGGGTTTAGCAAAACGATGTCGTATGGATGAGTTATAACGTTAGCGTTTTAAATAACCAGTCGCAAGATAGTATTGGTAATCCAGACGCAAGGATTAAAATAGTAGCATGTGCAAACGACAACGTTTAAATTAGTTGAAGCGACACCGTATTGAAACCAGACGCAAGCTACAGTGGTGCTATATCCAGACGAGAGCTACAAGGTTTTATTCAACCAGTCGAGGGTGATTGTAGCCAAAACGATGTCGCTTGAATATAGCTGATACGACAGTGTTTTGGCTTCGCGTTAAAAACTAGTCGTTGGATTATATAAAGAACCAGGCGCTGGAAAATCACACGTGGAAACCAGTCGACGCATACAAGTATTTTCCAGTCGCAACATTTGAAACCACGATGAAGGAAATTGGATCTGGCTATCAAAGTAATTTCAGGCGCAAGTTTAAATTGATTCAAATACGATCGAATACTCAAAATGGAAAAGATATGTAGAATCGTACAATTGCCTGAAATTGAGGAGACAAAGTAGGTACTATTTTGGGTAAATAGTACGATGTACAGAGGCCGTTTTTCATTGTTTGCACAGAAATGGAAAGAATACAAATTGGCTCTGTCAATGAGCAATTTACCTTGTAGTGGAGCAGGAATTACGGTGTACAATTTTGGCAGCAATTCAAACGGGATTTATTTTCCTTCGAAGGATTCATCGACCGTTGAATGAAGAGTATAAATAGCAGTTACTTGGAATTGAAGAGACATCTCTCGCCATTGCTCTTACTGAAACGCTGTCAAAATACTCCCAGAGCTATCTACTTGTCGAAACATTCAAAAGCTCGCAAGACTCGAAGAACATTGAAGTGTTGATTTTCTGTAACGAACTGTCTTTGTAAAGAAGTTCGAAAAACTATCAATTGTTGTAAACCAGCAGCGAAGTCTGCGTGAAGTGTTGTAAAGTGCTAGGAGTTCTCGTAGCTGCGGGTTACGGGATCGGGTGTTTGTAGAAGTGCTACTCTCATCAAAGTCTTCTAGTGATACCTTCCGAGGAGGAAGAAGGGGAGACGTAGGACATTGAAGTCCGAACTTCCAGAAACAAATTCCTGACTCTATCTTTTACATACAGCATTTATTTATTATTGCTTGTTATTCACTGTTCACAAGTTAATCGGCCTTTTTCCGCACAAATATTGTTGGCCGAGAAGCTTGCATAAAACTGAGATACCAAAACATTTTAAAAGATTTCAAAAATCCAAAGGAGTTCATTCAACCCCCCCTTCTGAACTCCTGTTTACTTAGTGATCCTATTTCTGGGACCATCAAGTGGTATCAGAGCAGGCACATCTCAGTTATTGAACAGATATCATTTGTGCTTTATCTTATATAATTATGTCTACCTCACAAAACAAGATTCCTTTGTTCTCCAGAGATGAATACGATGATTGGAAAATCCGCATGCAGGCGCATCTTGCTGCTATGGATGATGAAATGTGGAATGTTATTACTGATGGGCCATTGAAGATAATGAAGCCAAATCTGGCGTTTGCGGTTTCAAATGGCGAGCCTCAGTTTCTTGAGAATGCCAGACATGAGTACACCAATGATGACAAGAAGAAAGCAAACTTGGACAATGTGGCCAGGGACATCCTATACAAAACGCTGGACAAAGACAAAAACATGTTCAGCAAAATCAAGACCTGTGCCACGGCAAAAGAAATCTGGGAAATGCTAGTCCAGATATGTGAAGGGAGTGATGAGACAAAGGAAAACAAGCTGACGGTTGCTCAGCTAAAATATGAATCAATCAAGATGAAAGACGGCGAAACAATGACTTAATTTGACGAGCGCTTCAGTGCAATTATCATCGAGTTGAACAGCCTAGGAAAAGAATATAGCAACCGAGAGCTGGCACTGAAAGTCATGAGAGCTTTACCAAAGGAGTGGGACGTGAAGACCATGGCCATGAGGGAATCAAAGGACCTGAACAAAATGGAGCTTCATGACCTGTTTGCAAATCTAAAGACATATGAATTTGAATTGGAGACAAGATCAGAAGCTGGTCCATCAACCTCCCAGCCGACGAAAGCTCTTGCTGCTACAACTGCTGAACCATGATCTCCAAGCACAAGCAAATCAGCAGATCAACTCTCTGACGATGTCATGTCCCTCTTCGTTAAGAAGTTTGGGAAATACCCAAGCGAGATGATAGAAGAGCTGATGATCGATACAAGAAAGAAGAGCGATACAGACGTGATGAGGATTCTGACGAGAAGGTTGTTGACAGATCCAAGGACAAATTCAAGGAGAAATCCAAGGAAAGGTCCAAGGACAGGTGGATGAGGACCAGCAGCAACAAGAATCCCAGCAGCAGACATGATCGTAAAGTATTGGTGGCAGAGGAAAGCACCAAAAGCTGGGCGGATAGCGACTCAGACTCATCCAGCAGCAGCTCATCTTCAAGTGATAGTGAACATGAGGAGGTTCACTGCTTCATGGCTGATCAAACTTCTGATGATGAGGTATTTGATTTCTCCAATGTTGAATTTACACGTGAGGATCTAGTTCAGGCACTGAACGATATGGTCCATGAGTACAAAACTCTATCTCACACATTTGAGGAAATCAAAGCTGAAAACGCAAGTCTGAAAAGTAGTTCAGCTGAATCAAGTTCTGATGAGCTTGAAGATACTGACAGTTTAAAGACTGAGTTGAGTAGGCTGAAGATAGAAAATGAATTGTTGAGAAATGAGGCCAGTGAGCTCAAGGCTGAAGTCGATAAATTAACTAAAGAAATGAGCTCCTGGAACCAGTCTACTCGTTCTCTCCACAAGCTGAATGAAAGTCTAAAGCAAGTTTATGATAAATCTGGCATTGGCTTCAGTAGTGGTGAGAGCAGTGAAGGGGAGACAAGTACTCAACCACAATTAGTATATGACAAGTTCAAAAAAATGAGCTTTTTCAAAGCTAATGTAATATATGATTGCTTTGAGTCCGTAACATATGATGATCAGAATTCTCCAAAGTTGAGTGAAAATGGAAAAGCTGGTATCGGCTTTTCAAAACCTGAGAGCTCCAAGCCTAACTGGCTAAAGAACAAATTGGAAAAAGACAAAGCGAAAGCTGGTCAAAAACCATTTGTTCCTAACCAGCAGTGGCGTAGTTCAAAGAAGGTAAAAACTGGTTGGAAAAACACTCAGCCAAGGAGAGATTCATATGGTCAAAATGTCAAATCAAAACTCAACAGATCTCACCGTAATTATGCACAGACTTTTGTGGATCCAAATACTGGGAAAACTGTGAAAGTAATTCAAGTATGGGTCCCGAAAGGGGTAATCCAATCAGGACCCAAGTAAAATTGGGTACCAAAATTTTCTTGTATGATTGCAGGATAACAGGTACAAAGCTACTAATGACTCAATTATCTGGTACCTGGACAGTGGGTGTGCACGCCACATGACTGGAAACACACATGCACGGTTCAGAGTCTAAGTGGTCTGACTGTGTTGGTAGGTAAACGTTCGGGGAATACCTACATCATCAACTGGTCAGATCAGCTGGAACCTGAACAGTTGTGCCTTGCAGCTGACTCTTCCAAGAGCTGGTTGTGGCACCAGAGAATGAATCATTTGCATTTCAAAACAATTGCTAAATTGAGTCAACATTATTTTGTTTCTGGTCTGCCAAAAATCAGTTTTTCTAAGGACAAGATTTGTGCAGCATGTCAACTGGGAAAACAAATAAAATCCACTTTCAAAACAAAAGGCGGTAAGCGTTCTTCCCGAAGCTTAGAGCTTTTGCACTTGGATCTTTTTGGTCTTGTTTCTATAACCAGCTTAGGGGGAATGAACTACACCCTAGTCGTTTTTGATGATTTTACTAAATATACTTGTGTGGTATTTTTAAAGGCAAAATCTGATACCGCTGACAAGTTGATTAGAATCTTGAAACGTTTACAAAATGACAAATCTTGTATAGTCAACCGGATAAGGAGTGATCGAGGAACAAAGTTTTTAAATCAAAAATTATCTTCTTATCTCGATTATATTGGAATAAAGCATGAGCTTTCCACAGCTAGAACTCCTCAGCAAAATGGTTTAGCTGAGAGGAGAAATTGCACTTTAAAATAAGCTGCTAGATCTATGATTGCTTATTCTGGAATCTCTCAAAAATTTTGGGCAGAAGCAGTTAACACAGCGTGTTACACTCAGAACAGATCAATGATTAATAGGATGCACGATAAAACCCCCATATGAGATCTGGAATGGCAAGAAACCTGATATTTCATATTTCAGGGTGTTTGGATGCAAGTGCTTCATTCATAACAATGGCAATAAGCATCTAACTGCTTTTGAACCACAATCGGATGTAGGTATCTTTTAAGGCTATTCAGCAGTAAGCAAAGCATACAGAGTGTTCAACAGCAGAAGCTTAACTGTTGAGGAATCCGCTCATGTGGTTTTCGATGAAAAAAGTTTCAAATCAAATTCAGCTGCGAGCCTTCACGACTTGTGTTCACGTCTGGAATCAACATCCCTTGAGGAATCAGACGATGACGTAGAACAAAGAGAATCAGCTGAGGGGGAACAACCAGCAGTGGTCACAACGCACACCAATATTCAACAAGATCCAACAGGTAATCCAGTTGTTATTGATTTAACTAACGTGGATCAGCCGCAGGATCAAATTACAAGTGCACCAACTGCTGGCGGACAAGCGACAATGAATCAAGATGACATGCTACCAGACGCTGCTCGACCAGCGACTGGACAATCAGTCGCAAGAGATATTCAACAAGTCGCGAGTTCACCTGCTGGACAACCAGTCGGGTTACGCAATTCAGATCTGTGTCTTATTGAGAAATGTTCCAGGATTGGAACTGGGTGAATCGAAATCAATTCCTGTTCCAAGAATTTTGAATGAAAAGACAGTGCACCGATTTGTTTCTGTTAATGAAAATGTTGGGATAAAAGAGGTGGCAGATGCACCTCGAGCAAGGCGAACACCAGTAAAGAAGACGGTGTCAAAGAAGACACCAGAAACTGGTGATGATGAGGTGGCTCCCGTTATCAAGAAGAAGCGGACCACAAAAGGAAAACCTGTCGCAGTTAAAAGACTAATGGTTGAAGAACCAGATACTGCTATCTCCCCGTCTGGCGAACCAGTCGCAGAGGATGCGACTGGTGAACGAGAACCAGTCGCCGTGGTTGTGCCTGGGGATGCAGACGCGGTCATTGAACAAGTCTTGGCGCAACTGGAATCACTTTTTAAACATCAGGATGCTGACAGAAGTGAGAAAGTTGATACTTGGTTTGATGAGGCTTTTGATGAGGAGTTTGAGATTGCGAATAAAGAGAGGAAAGTTTCAGAGGAGGTGATTGATGTTACTATTGAGGAAGGAACCGGTGAACGATCTATGAGCAGAAAGTCAGTTGCCGAAGAGCTTATGACATTCGATGATCTTCTATTACAAATCTCCGATGACTTGATGCTACCGTCGATTACTGCTGTGGAGCTTACCAAGATACGGCTAGGTGAATTCCTAAACTCTGGTGTTGCTCAAGAGCGTGACTTGTATTCTGCCAGTCTACCGCGGATTTCTTCACATGATAAAGGGAAAGGGATTCTGGTGGAGGATGAACCAGTCAGGGGGAACCCATCAAGGGAGATGGTGGAGTTGATATGCAGTGATGTGGAGTTTCTGGTTCAACTCCGTGACCAAGTTATGGAAGATGTCGTAAATTTCTTTCATTCCTTCTGAATCAATAAATTGACCAATTTTGATGCTTTGTTGGCACTTAGAGAAAAAGAGAAATTTATGTTGGAATGGGCTGAGACGGATTCATTGGAGACAGCTGTAAAGAGGAAGATGTACATTTTGGCTAAGTACAAAGAACTGCTGCTCAGGAAATTCCTGGATTCTCATAGACAATTTTGCACTCCTGGCCAGCCTTGGACAGCCACAGCCTCTCAAATTGTTGATCTATTGGCCGATGCGCATTCAAAATCCATGGAAGATTTACTGGCTCAGCAGCGTGAGCATGGTATACCAATGGATCCATTGTGCTTCTCCACAATCATTGATTCTTCGGTGGATAGCGGAGCTGTTCTAGAAAAATTCTATTCTGTGGCACAATCTACTTGTTGGGTAAGGCCCGTGTTTTTGGTGAATGGAGTTTGGACGCCTGCTCAGGGTCCTGATTTTTTAGGAGCAGTTGCCGTTTGTCGTTGTTCTTGAACAAAACAGAGATGCCAGCCCCTACCATTCATAACATTTTTGTTTCGACTGACGTGTTTATTGAACCTGTCCAATATTGGAATGCCGCGCCATCTCTACTCAGAACTTGGCGCTGGCGCGATGTTTGCACAGAGGTGATTCGATTCAGTATGTATGGATGCTTACGACCAGTTTTTAAGGGGTTGGTTGTATATAATTTAGGAGTAGAAAGACTTCCAGACTATTTTCTAGATGATTTCCAGAAGGGGGTTTGTACAGACACTTTTGTTAGCTATTTCAGTGGTTCTGGTATCCAGACAAATTCAGAGATTGGTCTAAGTTCCTCAGATGTATCTACAGTCTACCGATCTCCCTTTCCAATTTCACCAGAGGTTGATTCTTCTGAAAATGATTTGCGTTTTGCTCTTGGCCCTGCTATATTCTCCAGTGTTGAACAGGAAGAGCGATTATATGTTGTTCAAAGTCCAGAGTCTCCTCCGGCCGCTTCTCCTTATCAAGAATCTAGTTCCTCTTCTACTGATGTCTCTATGCATTTTACTCTGCTGATATACCTGTGCCTGATCAAGCAGCTACTCAGGCATCCGCACCAGTTGATTTCTCTATGTTTACTGACGTGCTTGAAGACCTCAGATCATCTCTTGCTCAGCGCATTCTTGACTCTAACTGCGAGATATTATCCAAGGTCAATGCTGTAGAATTGGGTGTTCGTGGGGATCTTCTAAAACAACAAGCCTGGCTTCGCCAAACTTTTCAGAATGCTTGTGAGGTTCTTGAGAGGCAGAGTACGCAAATGAATGATCTCAAGAAGGGCTTGATGACTCCAGTTGGCACTATCTTTCAAGATTTATTTGATATAAAGAAGAAGCAAAGAGAACAAGATGCCAAGCTCATTGCGTTGGATGGGCAAATTGCTGCTATCAGGAGCGAACAATTGGATTTTCAAACAAAGATAGAAGCAGATATACTCAGTCTTTCCACCAAAGTTGGTGACATCGCCGATTTCATAAGAGGTGGTGTTGCCAAAAAGGGGGAAATAGGCAGTAGCAGCCGCCCCAGCACTGTGAGAACTCAAACGCTTCCACCAACGACTGGAACTTTTGCAGAGAGAGCTGAACAGGCGCGGAGACACATCATAGAGAGTGGACAAGTTATTACTATAGAAGAGGCCGCGGAAAGAGTTATTGAAGCTGATAGAAGGGAGTCTGATAGGCTGGAAAGAGAAAGAGCAAGAGAAAGGAGAGAACGTAGGCAAAGCAGGAGTGGAGCTTACAAAAGGAGAAGAGGATAGAATTGGTGTTAATTTCTTTTGTACAAATCTTATGTACAATTCTATCTGTTTAATGAAACTTTGCCTTTAGCAGTCGTTGTGCAATTTATTATTGCTTATCTTTTTATCTCGGCTGCTAAGTTTTGTCATCACCAAAAAGGGGGAAATTGTTAGGATAAAATTTATAGTTTTGGTGATAACAAAATAGAACAAGTTAAATCTGGTGTTGACAATAGGAAAGGAGGAACCAGTCGACAGGATCGTTGTTAATATTCAGACGCAAGGAACAGTGTATCAAGACGCAAGCTTTTGTACTAGAAACGACGGCGTATTGAAGTAAATCAACCAGACGAGAGCTACAGTAGTTGGTTTGTATCCAGACGCAGTGAACAGTGGTTTGTATCCAGACGCAGTGAACAGTAGTTTGTAATTCAGACGCAGCAACAGTGAAGTATATAACCAGTCGAGGGTTTAGAAAAACGATGTCGTATGGATGAGTTAAAACGTCAGCGTTTAAATAACCAGTCGCAAGATAGTATTGGTAATCCAGAGGCAAGGATTCAAATAGTAGCATGTGTAAACGACAGCGTTTAAATTATTGGCTACAATCACCCTCGACTGGTTGAATAAAACCCTGTAGCTCTCGTCTGGATATAGCACCCCTGTAGCTGGCGTCTGGTTTCAATACGGTGTCGCTTCAAACGATGTCGCTTGAATATAGCTGATACGACAGTGTTTTGACTTCGCGTTAAAAACCAGTCGTTGGATTATATAAAGAACCAGGCGCTGGAAAATCACACGTGGAAAAAAACATTCGACGCATACAAGTATTTTCCAGTCGCAACATTTGAAACCACGATGAAGGAAATTGGATTCGGCTATCAAATTAATTTCAGGCGCAAGTTTAAATTGATTCAAATACGATCGAATACTCAAAATGGAAAAGATATGTAGAATCGTACAATTGCCTGAAATTGAGGAGACAACGTAGGTACTATTTTGGGTAAATAGTACGATGTACAGAGGCCGTTTTTCATTGTTTGCACAGAAATGGAAAGAAGACAAATTGGCTCTGTCAATGAGCAATTTACCTTGTAGTGGAGCAGGAATTACGGTGTACAATTTTGGCAACAATTCAAACGGGATTTATTTTCCTTTGAAGGATTCATCGACCGTTGAACGAAGAGTATAAATAGCAGTTACTTTGAATTGAAGACACAACTCTCGCCATTGCTATTACTGAAACGCTGTCAAAATACTCCCAGAGCTATCTACTTGTTGAAACATTCAAAAGCTCGCAAGACTCGAAGAACATTCAAGTGTTGATTTTCATAGATAAATCCTTCGAGTCCATTATCTGATTCATCCTGTTGAATCATCTGGTATTTGTTTTTAAAGGAGAAGAGGATAGAACTGAATCCTGCTGTTACGTTGTTTTTGTTGTAACAGTGTAGGGAGAGTGTTTGTTTTAAATATCGGGAAGACCAACAGTTCGATCTCTTTTTGATTCCCACAAAAAGGGAGAGAATTGTTAGAACATGCATCATTTATTTAAGGTTTTGTGTAAATAAAAAAGGGAGAGATTGATGGATCTATTTTGACAGATCCTGATTAAGTTTTGAATTACACAAAACCTGTTATTGTGTTTCTAACAATTCCACTTAAGTGTACAGGTTTTAGGATCGAAGAAGATGATGAACAGTAGCAGAATCTGTCCAGCCGATGGTTCACAATATAAAGATTCAGCAATTGGTTCGGTGTTCATGGAATCGGCAGCTGGATTAGCAATGGAGACGTCCAAAGTTGAATCAGCTGTTCGTAATCAGGCGGAGGCCAAGTTGAACCAGCTGGAGCATAGTGAACCAGCTGGAACGATAACAACCAGCTGCAAGCGCTAAAGAGAAAAGATGAACCAGCTGGTACATGTATTGAGAAGTCTGCTGGAGAAATAGATCGAAGAAGAAAGTTCCAGTCGGAATTATAAGTACTGTTGACGAATCTGTTGACAGTCTCTATTGAAGAAGCTAAGAAGAATCGTAAGCTGGAGCTGGAACGATAAAGATCAGCTGGAGCGCTAAGTGTAGATGACATCAACAGTGACGTCATCATTCAGCTGGAAGCTATCAGCAGATGAGAAGAAAAGTGAAAGAGATGAAGCGACGTCGTGCTGAAGAATCAGCAGATGGTTTAGCGTTGATGACGTCATCGGTGACGTCATCATAATCAGCAGATGGTTTGAGTCCAGCAGTCGCAAGATACCAGCAGGTAGCTTTCACATCCAGTCGCAAGCTACTGTTCACCAGCAGATGATATTTGGAGATAGCGATAGCAAAACGATGTTGTTTACATAAGTTGATACGACAGCGTTT
The DNA here is from genome assembly GCA_001598015.1 of Dorcoceras hygrometricum. Taxonomy (NCBI): domain Eukaryota; kingdom Viridiplantae; phylum Streptophyta; class Magnoliopsida; order Lamiales; family Gesneriaceae; genus Dorcoceras; species Dorcoceras hygrometricum. The sequence continues at coordinate 190,366 of KQ986748.1, forward strand.
TGCCCTTGCGCTAAAGATTCAGCAGATGCTCTTTGCGTTGATAACCAGTCGCAAGATCCAGTCGCGAGCTACAGTGGATCAAGTCGCAAGCATCATTACTATTGTATATCCAGACGCAAGAAAAGCAAAAGTAGCGAAGCTGGGCAACCAAACGCAAGCAACAGCTCAAGAGCTTCTATGAACCAGCTGTTGCGCTATACATCCAGTCGCAAGATAATTCAGCAGAAGCGCAAAGATCCAGTCGCAACGAAAGAATTCAGCAGAAGCGCAAAGCAGTAGTAGACATAGATCAGCAGCGAAGCAGTTGACGATTTACGAGAGCTGGATGTCAACTGCTGAGCTTAATTCAAATGGCGCTCAAGATGGAAAGAATCAATGGCTGAGATTTTTAGTCGTGCAAATTGCCTCAATTCAAGGGAACAAGATTTGTACTATTCTGGGAAATAGTACAATATATAGAGGATGTTTGCACGCATATGGAAAGACGACAAATTAGCCGTATCAAGCGCAGAACAGATTTGGAATCTATCTAACGACTAAATTCAAACAGATGCTATATATGCGAAGGCAACGCCATTGAAGAAAATTGACGAGAAGACGAAAACAGACGACGTGAGTTGTTGTTGCACGGTAAAGAAAAATCAAAAGGAGACAACAACGAAAGGGAAGAACACAGAAGAAGATGAAGCAGTCGACAATCATTCTTGAGAGGAGCTTATTGTGTCGAATGCTGAATCTGTATTATCTCGTTTAGGAGCATTTCCCTAGTGTGTGAGAAACAGAGAGTTGAGAGTTTCATTGTAACAATCTCACACATAGAGATTCATTCACATCCTTTGGTGAATGAATCTCAAAACGTTTCAAACAGTTCCCGTCCAAGCACGATGACGTTAAACTCATGTGTATGTAGTTAGTCACACAGTTGCGGCTGGTGTGCATTTGTGGAGTCTAGGAGTTCTCACAGCTGCTGGTTGTGGGATTGGGTCTGTACACGAGTTGTAAGATCAAATCTTGTAGTGGAGCCTTCCGAGGTGGATGAAGGGGAGATGTAGGACATTGAGGTCCGAACTTCCAGAAACAAACCTGCTGAGTATCGTGTCCTTTATTCACTCAGCATTCGCCTTACTTTAGCACGCATACACGTTTACAGTTCAGCACTTGCTCTTACTTAGCATCGCATACACAGTTAGCACACAAGCACTTGCAAGTCTCGAACAGATTTATGTTGTACATAAATCTGTTTGAGTTGTTTTAAAATATAGGATTCAGTTCTGGTATTTTCCGCATGATTTTTAAATCATACCAGATCTGTCTCCGGTGCTCTTCTGGTGAGTTTTTATGTGTTCAAGAACATGGAGCTATTGCAGCTCGTATTAGCAGCGCAAAATTTTTAATCGACCATTTTTAATCAGCGGCTGCTAAGTTCCTTCGGAAAACAGGGACCAACAATTGGTATCAGAGCGGGTTGTTCTTGAACGAGCACTAATTTTAAAACACATGCTATGTTTTTAATGATTTAACTGTTTTGAGAAGCTTATTTTATGAAGGCCAGATGTTGTTTTAATATAGAACCGGTTTTTCGCTTGATGAACTGTCGGGATGCGCGAGTCTCGGGCAGATGCCAAGCTTCTATTTTCGTTGTGCTATAAGATCACTTGGAGCGAGGCTCAGTGACAATGAAACGATCAGGCATGTCTCTTTTAAGATAAAACCCGAGGGATTGAAGTGATGTGGCAAAGTTTAATGATGGGAGCTAGCCGGGTAGCCGGGCCCGGGGATCCCCTGTTTTAATGTATGATTATGAGTCTATGGATCCATGTGTTTACATGATGGTGAAGTGGCAAGCATAGAGGTGTGACATATAAGGATCCCGGCTTGAGGTCAGGTGAACCACACCGCCACGTACGTTGGTTATTTCGACTGATCAGTCACACGCCCGCTCACAGTCACGGATACGACTCAAAATTTTTTCATGTTACGTTACGTCATGCCTTATGTATGTTTATGTTACGAATGTTTGATGGATCTGTTTTGACAGATCCTGATTAAGTTTTGAATTACACAAAACCTGTTATTGTGTTTCTAACAATTCCACTTAAGTGTACAGGTTTTAGGATCAAAGAAGATGATGAACAGTAGCAGAATCTGTCCATCCGATGGTTCACAATATAAAGATTCAGCAGTTGGTTCGGTGTTCATGGAATCGGCAGCTTGATTAGCAATGGAGACGTCCAAAGTTGAATCAGCTGTTCGTAATCAGGCGGAGGCCAAGTTGAACCAGCTGGAGCATAGTGAACCAGCTGGAACGATAACAACCAGTTGCAAGAGCTAAAGAGAAAAGATGAACCAGCTGGTACATGTATTGAGAAGTCTGCTGGAGAAATAGATCGAAGAAGAAAGTTCCAGTCGCAATTATAAGTACTGTTGACGAATCTGTTGACAGTCGCTATTCAAGAAGCTAAGAAGAATCGTAAGCTGGAGCTGGAACGATAAAGATCAGCTGGAGCGCTAAGTGTAGATGACATCAGCAGTGACGTCATCATTCAGCAGGAAGCTACAGTGATCAGTAGGAAGCTATCAGCAGATGAGAAGAAAAGTGAAAGAGATGAAGCGACGTCGTGCTGAAGAATCAGCAGATGGTTTAGCGTTGATGACGTCATCAGTGACGTCATCATAATCAGCAGATGGTTTGAGTCCAGCAGTCGCAAGATACCAGCAGGTAGCTTGCACATCCAGTCGCAAGCTACTGTTCACCAGCAGATGATATTTAGAGATAGCGATAGCAAAACGATGTCGTTTACATAAGTTGATACGACAGCGTTTTGCCCTTGCGCTAAAGATTCAGCAGATGCTCTTTGCGTTGATAACCAGTCGCAAGATCCAGTCATGAGCTACAGTGGATCCAGTCGCAAGCATCATTACTATTGTATATCCAGTCGACATGGTATCCAGACGCAAGAAAAGCAAAAGTAGCGAAGCTGGGCAACCAAACGCAAGCAACAGCTCAAGAGCTTCTGTGAACCAGCTGTTGCGCTATACATCAAGTCGCAAGATAATTCAGCAGAAGCACAAAGATCCAGTCGCAACGAAAGAATTCATCAGAAGTGCAAAGCAGTAGTAGACATGGATCAGCAGCGAAGCAGTTGACGATTTACGAGAGCTGTATGTCAACTGCTGAGCTTAATTCAAATGGCGCTCAAGATGGAAAGAATCAATGGCTGAGATTTAGTCGTGCAAATTGCCTCAATTCAAGGGAACAAGATTTATACTATTCTGGGAAATAGTACAATATACAGAGGATGTTTGCACGCATATGGAAAGACGAAAAATTAGCCGTATCAAGCGCAGAACAGATTTGGAATCTATCTAACGACTAAATTCAAACAGATGCTATATATGCGAAGGCAACGCCATTGAAGAAAATTGACGAGAAGACGAAAACAGACGACGTGAGTTGTTGTTGCATGGTAAAGAAAAATCAAAAGGAGACAACAACGAAAGGGAAGAACACAGAAGAAGATGAAGCAGTCGACAATAATTCTTGAGAGGAGCTTATTGTGTCGACTGCTGAATCTGTATTATCTCGTTTAGGAGCATTTCCCTAGTGTGTGAGAAACAGAGAGTTGAGAGCTTCATTGTAACAATCTCACACACAGAGATTCATTCACATCCTTTGGTGAATGAATCTCAAAACGTTTCAAACAGTTCCCGTCCAAGCACGATGACGTTAAACTCATGTGTATGTAGTTAGTCACACAGTTGCGGCTGGTGTGCATTTGTGGAGTCTAGGAGTTATCACAGCTGCTGGTTGTGGGATTGGGTCTGTACACGAGTTGTAAGATCAAATCTTCTAGTGGAGCCTTCCGAGGTGGAAGAAGGGGAGATGTAGGACATTGAGGTCCGAACTTCCAGAAACAAACCTGCTGAGTATCGTGTCCTTTATTCATTCAGCATTCGCCTTACTTTAGCACGCATACACGTTTACAGTTCAGCACTTGCTCTTACTTAGCATCGCATACACAGTTAGCACACAAGGACTTGCAAGTCTCGAACAGATTTATGTTGTACATAAATCTGTTTGAATTGTTTTAAAATATAGGATTCAGTTCTGGTATTTTCCGCATGATTTTTAAATCATACCAGATCTGTCTCCGGTGCTCTTCTGGTGAGTTTTTATGTGTTCAAGAACATGGAGCTATTGCAGCTCGTATTAGCAGCGCAAAATTTTTAATCGACCATTTTTAATCAGCGGCTGCTAAGTTCCTTTGGAAAACAGGGACCAACACTGATTCATCCTGTTGAATCATCGAGTTTCTTTGTTTTAGAAATCAGAGAATTTTACAGTACTCATATCTTGTATTCATTGTCATATCCTTATGAGTCTGTAACGAACTGTCTTTGTGAAGAAGTTCAAAAAACATACAAGGGTTGTAAACCAGCAGCTGTGTCTGCTTGGATTGTTGTTGTGAGATACTAGGAGTTCTCGTAGCTGCGGGTTACGGGATCGGGTGTTTGTAGAAGGACTACTCTCATCAAATACCTGTGTCTGCTTGGATTGTTGTTGTGAGATACTAGGAGTTCTCGTAGCTGCGGGTTACGGGATCGGGTGTTTGTAGAAGGACTACTCTCATCAAATATTCTAGTGATACCTTCCGAGGAGGAAGAAGGGGAGACGTAGGACATTGAAGTCCGAACTTCAACAAATTCCTGACTCTATCTTTTACTTACAGCATTTATTTACTATTTCTTGTTATTAACTATTCACAAGTTAATCGGCCTTTTTCCGCACAAATATTGTTGGCCGAGAAGCTTGCATAAAACTGAGATACCAAAACATTTTAAAAGATTTCAAAAATCCAAAGGAGTTCATTCAACCCCCCATTCTGAACTCCTGTTTACTTAGTGATCCTATTTCTGGGACCATCATACATCTCACTGCTGCCCAGCTCTCGATGACGTCACGGAATCTGAAATCTTCAATTCTCTTATCTTCTGCGAAACTCTCAATGACGTCATGAGATTTGAAATCTTCATTCCACTTGTATGACGTCACGACTTCTGAAATCTTCAATAAACTTGGATGACGTCACGACTTCTGAAATCTTCAATACACTTATCTTCTGTCTACTTTGCTAATCCAGCTGCGAACTGTTCTGATAAACACTCGTCTATCCAGATCTCTCTTGTTGTATTTCCAGCTAACATCTGCACACTTAGTAGAAACATTAGAAACACAATAACAAGTTTTGTGTAATTCAAAACTCAGATCTGGTCTGTTATCCAGATCCAACAATCTTTCCCTTTTTTATTTGCACAAAACTTGGAATAAGAAATACATGATCTAACAAATTCTCTCCCTTTTTGTGGGAATCAAAAAGAGATCTAAATCTGGTCTTTCCCGAAAAATTTTAAGCAAATCTCTCCCTACACTAACATTGTAAGAACTGTGGCATTAGGGGTTTTCAGATTTTGGAAAATAAAACAGATTTGGGAACAACCATATGCACAGGTGATGTGATTTGGAAAAGAACTGATCAAATGCTACTGAAAATTATCATTTATTCAGATTTGGAGATAAATGTAAATTGAATTAATATTACTTCTTCCATGTTTCTCAATCGCTGTCCCATGTGCTATTTATCAGCACAACCAGAAATAGAGAAATGGCATACACACAGATTTCACGAAATCTGTGTCAGCCCGATAGAAGATGAAATCTGAAATTCAAAAATACATTACACACCTTTCACTTCATAACATGAGTTTTAAAACTTAAAAACATTTTGTAGCATTGATACGATTGCAAAAACTATCAGATTTGAGAAAACAAAAGGACAAGGTCAATACTGAAATGGTGCTTCACATATTGCTCAAATAACTAAAGATTAAAAGATAAATAACAATGGAATTCACAGAATTTCTTTCATTTCTCCTTAAATCTGTCCCATAACAGAATTAAAGGTCTTTCCATACACACAAATATCACAAGATCTGTGTCAGCTCGTCAGAAGACATATTACTGCACGTTCTTTTGGAACAATGCTCTGCAATTCGAAAATCATTAAAATCTGTCCCATAACAGAATTAAAGGTCTTTCCATACACACAAATATCACAAGATCTGTGTCAGCTCGTCAGAAGACATATTACTGCACGTTCTTTTGGAACAATGCTCTGCAATTCGAAAATCATTACTCTCCCTATATTTTATAATGTAAGCTCAAATCATTTTAAAACAAAACACCAGCTGACATTTTTCCGCATAAAAAAATTTTGAAAATCCATCAGAGCACTTTAAATAGATTTTAGCTTCAAACCAGAACACGTGCTACTGAATCACTTAATTTATTCAGATGTGGATAAAAAAATGCTAACCGAACTACCAGATTCTCTTTCATTTCTCTTATTTTGTCTCATGTGCTGAAAACAGCCCAACCAAAAAAATATCTTGGCATTCACACAGAACTCGTGCATTCTGTGTCAGCTCGACAAAAGAGAAAAGAAAATTCAAAAATCATTTATCACCTTTTCTTCATAAAATAAACTTTTCAAAACTTTTAAAACCTTTAAAATAGATGATAGCACATGAGTTTTAAAAAAAATGCTCGTTCAAGAACAATCAGCTCTGATACCACTTGTTAGGATCGAGTAATACAATAACCATGCCTATTTAAAAACTGAGCTGCAATAGCTCAATGTTCTTGAACGTTTGATCATCGAGAATAGATCTTGACTGGCATTAAAATACCAATCGAAAGTATCCAGAACTGAACTATAATTTTAAAACTCGCTAAACCAGATATTAAACAATATGCGATCCGTGCTAAAATAAATGCGGAATGCTGTAAATAAATAATTTACTCAGATGTTTGTTTTTGGAAGTTCGGATAAAACATCCTACGTCTTCCCTTCTTCCAAATCTGGAAGGCATCAACTAGAAGACTTTGATTATACATCAGAATGTACAATCCACTCAGCTGGGACTTATTCTCTGCCCAAGGCTGAACTCCTAGACTCTACACCAGCTCTCTGCTGTGTTCACTCAATCACTTCTTTTATGCCTCAGTGAGAAAGGCTACATGCACAGGGTTTAACGTCTTCGTGCTTGGACGGGATTGGTGTTTGGTTTTGGTTTTGGTTTTGATTCACTCACTATTCTGTATCGCACATCTCTCGTATATATGTGAGTGAATCTGTGTGTTTGAAATTTTTACACTGAACGCTCAACTCGAAGATTTAATCTCACACAGCAAGGAAGTGCTTCATCAAAGCTGATAAGGTTCAGCAGTCGACACTTGCAATTAGCTCCTTCTCCATGGTGGTCGACTGCTTCAACTTTCTTTGTTTCTTCCTGTCAATCGAAATCGTTGCATCATCAAATCAACATCATCGTCTTCATTACTCCTCTTCTTGTATAAATAGTCTCTGTTCAAATTAATCCGTTGGACACAAGTTTCTTCCCGTTGAAAGGTGTTCTGTAAAGTACCGACAGAGTTGTCCTTGTGTCCCTCACTTTGCAGGATTTTGTTGTCTTCTGAATTTGCTTTTGTTAACTTCTGAATAAGCTTTTGTTGACTTCTGAATAAGTTTGATATGTTCACATCTGAATAGGCTCGGCAGTTGACTCCTATGCTCCAGTTAATCTTCATATCTGTTGTCAACTGCTTCGCCTTTCTCTTCATAGCTGAACAGACTTCTCTTCACATCTGAATCCAGATCTGTCTTCACATCAGATCTCTCTTCGCACTTGATCCAGATTCCTTCTTCACAGTTGATCCAGACTTTTCCTCACATCTGAATTGTTCTTCTGTTCATAGCTGGATCCAGACTTCTTATCTTCAACATCTGACTCAACTGCTCTTGTCTTCACATCTGATCAGACTTCACATTTTCACATGAGACCTGTGTTATTCCCTCCGAAACGGTCCAACGAGCAAGACTCACCAGCTTCGCTCGTGACCTAAGCTGCTTTTCTGCCAAATTCCTTCGTTTAGGCCTCCGAAATTGCGTTTTACTATATTTAGATCTTGGTCCGCTACAGTATCAGATCTGATTGAGTTACTGAGTCAGATCAGATACATCTCAGTGCTGCCCAGCTCTTGATGACGTCACGGAATCTGAAATCTTCAATTCTCTTATCTTCTGCGAAACTCTCGATGACGTCATGAGATCTGAAATCTTCATTCCACTTGTATGACGTCACGACTTCTGAAATCTTCAATAAACTTGGATGACGTCATGACTTCTGAAATCTTCAATACACTTATCTTCTGTCTACTTTGCTAATCCAGCTGTGAACTGTTCTGATAAACACTCGTCTGTCCAGATCTCTCTTGTTGTATTTCCAGCTAACATCTGCACACTTAGTAGAAACATTAGAAACACAATAACAAGTTTTGTGTAATTCAAAACTCAGATCTGGATCTGTTATCCAGATCCAACACACATAATCAACAAGTAACCAACACAGATCCCCTCAAATACTAAAGGCACATGACATCCCCTGGCTCAATATATCATACATATAACTGGGACTCAGAACGGGGATCTACCAGCTGTCGCTCCACTCTGTCCAGCTGGGTTACCTGAAGAACCTACAGAGGCCAACACAGACCATCACAGCTCAGTGGTCTTCAGGCGCGACAACTCAGCCGGCCACCACCTCGATGATAGCATTGGACCTTTTAGACGCGACAACTCAGCCGGTCGATCTCAACGCTAGCTCGACTCGGGTCATCGATCAAATATCAGGCTCAATACGTATGCGTGAATGCCAGTCAATATCCGATCACAACATACATAAAACATACGTAAAAAGAAAATATAATCAAAGCACAATCAATCAAATCTGTTCATGTGAATGCTCAATCACAGCATACAGATCACACTGGAAATATTTCATGCTTATGCCAAAGCTGTTTAAATAAGCTCAAACCCGTACCTCCAAACAGTTTCTACCTCAACATATTTCGCTTAAACTCAGCACCAGTACACTGCTCAAACCACCTGCCTCACCAGCTCCAGGCAAGACACAACAGGAACTGCTCAAAATCCCAAATCTGTCAAGATATCTCATAATCAGCTCTCATCAAAGCTCAATCAGCTTACAGCCTAAAACCGTGTAGCCTAAAACAGCTACCTCAACCATGCAGAGCACTATCCAGCTCTAAATCAAAGTTTAAATCGGTAAGGAATAACTTACCCCAAATATGCTAAAGAACAAATGAACCAATGGTCAACAATCGTGAAGATATTCGAACTCTGAAACTACTTCGCGCTTCCTCAACACGTCGATTCTTGTCTCCAAACTGGTGTCAATCGAAAGATCTATAAAATACGAGCTCAGCACCACCAATCTTGCTCCAAACGACGGCGAAAATCGACGACAATCGATGGAGAAATGGGTCGATGAACAGTAAGGGTTTTGGGAGACTCTCGGGAAGAAGATAAGAAATATCGGGTCTAAATTTCTCTAAGTGTTGGAAGAAGATAAGAAATATCGGGTCTAAATTTCTCTAAGTGTTGATCGACACTTATATTAAATCTCCTAGTCAAAGCTACAGTGAAAGTCAATCACTCAAATATGGACGCTACCTCAGATCTGGGCGCCATCTCAAATCTTAGCGCTAACTCAGATCTGGCTCTGCTACTCTATACGCGCGCACGATCACCAAACGACGTCGCTTAGGAGTCCCGCTCCAAAACAAACAGATCTTGCAACATAGGCCCGTTCACGAACATCCAGATTTGACAAAAATCTGAAATCATTAAACCGCACCGGTCTACACCAACTCACGAACCGGACCGGTCCACACAATACCGTTGACCAACACATGACCTTCACCAAATGACGCCGCACCAGAGTCCAGTTCTCCTCAAATCTGATGCTCGCTAAACGACGTCGCATATTTTCCACTCAACCAACGCTAAATCTGGTCTAGTGTCAAACAATACTGTATCACTTAAGCACTACCCGCGCACACCCGGGTAATCCAAAACGACATCGTATCACTTCCCTCTCAAGACAACTCGCTCAAACTCATGAGGGATAGATCTGGACACCCAGATCTAACTCAGATATGAAAATAACGAACCAAACTAATTCTCCCAGCACTAGGGTATCCTTCAAAATCTGAACTCCAATGATAGACAATAAACCAAATCTAACCAATCCTACGCTACCTCTCGCGCAACGATACTCAACCGATACACTTCTAAATCAAATCCGAAGCTCATATGCTCAAATCTGATCGAAATTAACACTAATCACAACCTTCTAAATATAGTCCTCATAGTTTAGAACCAATTTTTACAGAAAAGCAGTTTAAAGACAGTTCAGCAGAGAAAATCTTTTATGGCAGTTTTAAAGGAAGTAACTTTAAAAGTTTAAATTAGTTACGGCAAAGTTATTCCTTTCAGCTTAAAGTAAGTGTTTTTCAGTTTAATAGGATTTACTCAAATCCAACAATAAATTGGTAATCAATCAAACTTAAATAACAGATCCCCAAAATACATAGAAACTCAGGGCATCCCCTGGTTCAATACATACTATTAATACAATGGGACTCAACCAGCCCAGATTACCTGCGGCTCCTGCAATGGGTAACACCGACCCAAGAACAAAAAAGCAGGAAAAGAAATACGAGGTCAAACCTGTGAGGATTGAGAATTTGGATTAGTGATTAATTGATTTGATTTGGGAATTTATCACGTAGATTTTGAAGTCCCTGCTGATTTTGAGCGTTGCGTTTATTTTTGGGAATTTCGATCGTATCGATTTTGATGCAAGCTGTTAGCAGTACGCTATTGTAGCGGAGTCAACGCAGGTCAACCTTACTGTAGCTCGCAGCTGGTGGAATTGGAATCAGCAGAGGTGAGGGAAGCGTGACGCATAAAGATCTGCTGGTTTTAGTTTGAGTTGAAGTTGCTGCTGGCAGATGTTGTGATTAGCGTGAGATTGAATGAGGAAGCGACATGTGTTAGTCAACATATTTGGAGCGTTGACTACTAGATTCAGCAGATGCGCTTGTGAACAGTGATCAGCTGATGGTTTGTGAATCAGTTGCGAGAGCCGTCGATAGATATGATGACGTAGGCGTGACGTATTCCTTGCTGTTGGTAGTAGATTGCGTTGTGATGGTTGCTGCTGATCAGCAGGCGCGCAAATTCTAATGTTGAGAAGCGGCGTCGTTTGAATTAGTTGAAACGCTGCGTTTTGAGCCTTTCGTTTGAGAGATCAGCTGTTGGTAGCAATGTTTACGTAACCAAAGTGACGTCGTTTGGATTAGTAGATGCGTCGTCGTTTTGAGTGATTTCTCGCGACCAGCAGATGAAATGTTTTGGAGAGAGAGCTGTTACCAGCAGATGGTCGTTTTGCTTGCGAGAGCTGTTGTCAGCTGGTGAATTGCTTCGGCGTCGTTTTGATAAGTTGGAACGGTGTCGTTTTGAAGTGTTTTCTCACGAATGCTTATTGTTTGCTCCTGCTGATTTTATTTGAAGGGAAAGAGTTAGTACCTGCTGGTCGATACCTGCTGGTTTTGTCGGCTGATTTGATAATCAGCAGACGTTGGATTTGGGAGATTATAAATAGAAGTGTTGTTCGACACTTAGAATTATTTTTGAACCAGCCATTTCTTATCTTCTTCTCCAAACCCTCGTCGAGCTACTGTTCACCGTGAATTTCCACCGCTGTTTCCCGTCGCGTCCAGCCTCTGTTTTTGGAAATCTTAGTGGCGCTGGATTCCCCTTGCTTAGCTCTTTCGTTTGCTACCCTTTTGAGACGTTGTATTTGCTCTGGAAGTGGAAACGCGAAGCTGCTGGAGTTCGAAGCTTTTGAGAAAAGTCTGTGCGTGCGTTCTTCTGCTAGCGAGAGCTTTTGGGTGAGCATTCCTGATAGATTGAGCTCTGTTCTTGTAGCTAATGCCTGCATAGAAGTGTAGGAATTGAATTAGACTTCTGGCCGTATGATTAGCGTACTTATGATGAGATTGAGCTAAGATATTAGCTATGTTGTAACAGATTTCAGCTTCCGGGAAGTTCCTGCTGCGTGATTTGAGCCAGGAGAAATCTGTTAGGTCAATTGAAGAGGAAAGGTACGATTGAGCGGCCCTTAGCAGTTGAGCGTGAACATGTCTATTTTCGGTGTTGTGATTTGCTGTTATGTGGCTTACGTGAATTTAGATGATGGAATTGAGTGAATTCTGTTCTGTTTCACGTATTGTAGACTGTATGCATTGAGCATTGAAGTTAATGCCTGCGTAGAAGTGTAGGAATTGAATTAGACTTCTGGCCGTAGGGTTAGCGTACTTATGATGAGATTGAGCTAAGATATTAGCTATGTTGTAACAGATTTCAGCTTCCAGGAAGTTTCCTGCTGCGTGATTTGAGCCAGGAGGAGTTTGTAGGTAATTCGAAGGAGGAAAGGTACGAATTGAGTAGCTCTTAGCAGCTTTAGGCATAAACATGCTGTGATTGATGTTGTGAATCTTGCTGCTGTGAATTACGTGAATCAGTATGTTGAATGATTGAGTTACATTCTGTTTTACGTATTGTGCATTGTATGCATTGAGCATTGATATTGATTGGCATCATGCATACATATTGAGCCTTTGACAGATTGATTTGATTACCTGATTGGGTGCCACGTTGGGACTGGCCGACTGGTGGGTCGCGCCCGAAAGGTCCAACGCTATCGTTGGAGTGGTGACTACCGGATTCGAGTGTCTCCACCGAGCTGTGATGGGCTGACGGGCCCCGATGATCACGGACCGATGATTTCCCGGTTGATAGACCGTGGTATAGAGGCTTGATTTGAGTTGCCAGTTGATAGACTGGTCTAGCTATCCGATTTCTTGATAGCCCTCATGCATTCATAGCATTGATTTATGGCATGTTGCATGTTTATCTGCTTTGATAGCTCTTCGTACTGAGGCTTGACCTCGTACTTCTTTTCTTGCTTTTGTTGTTTGGGTCTGTGTTACCCATTTGCAGGAGTTTCAGGTAACCTAGCTGGGCAGAGTGGAAGTTCAGCTGGTCGATCCCTGCGTCCCTGAGTCCCAGTCTATATATGATATGTATTGAACCTGGGGATGCCCCGTGTTATCATGTATTGGGGATTTATATTTGGTTGATATACTTGTTGTGTTGGAGTTTGAGTCAACTCGTATTTTATTATTGCTACTTTGAATGTATGATTTGAAGTTCAGGCCCATTGTATTTCGAAAAATTTTTAAGCCCTGATTTTAAGCTTCCGTGTTTATGCGCTAATTATGTGTTAATTGTTAGTAATTAGCACGGGGCCTGACATTTTTGGTATCAGAGCTTAAACTGGGATAAGCTCGATTTCTTTCGATCACACTCGAGTCTAGGCACAGAGTTTTGATTTGATTTTGATTGCCTCTGTGACTTATGTGATCTATTATCTGTCTTGTTATTATATCTGCTGTGAGATCTTACCTCTAGGCTTGTTAGATGCCGCCGAGACGAGGAGGAGGTAGGAGGACTAGACGTTCTGAGGAGGAGTCTAGAGCAGGTAGTGATGATGACGCTCAGGTAGAGGACGTCACTAGGCAGATAGGTGGAATGGAGTTAGTCTTAGCCCGTTTTCCGCGGACGAACCCACCGACGTTGGCCGGTACTGAGGGTGGCGCTAGGGCTGAGGCGTGGCTTGTTCAGATGGAGGAGCTATTTTATACCTTGGAGTACGCTCCGGAAAAGAGACTGAAGTTTGCAGTGCTGCAGCTACGAGATGATGCACAGCGCTGGTGGAGGAGTACTTCTAGGATGCTTCGAGATAGTGGGACGATGCTCTCTTGGGATGTTTTCTGTGAGGCTTTTCGACGTGAATACACTCCAGAGTCCTACTTCGCTAGCAGGGAGCGTGAGTTTGATAATTTGAAGCAAGGTGATATGCGTGTGGCCGAGTATGCGAGGCGGTTTTCTGTGCTTCTAGTGTACGTTGGCCGGTACGTGAGGGTGGCGCTAGGGCTGAGGCGTGGCTTGTTCAGATGGAGGAGCTATTTGATACCTTGGAGTACGCTCCGGAAAAGAGACTGAAGTTGGCAGTGGTGCAGCTACGAGATGATGCACAGCGCTGGTGGAGGAGTACTTCTAGGATGCTTCGAGATAGTGGGACGATGCTCTCTTGGGATGTTTTCTGTGAGGCTTTTCGACGTGAATACACTACAGAGTCCTACTTCGCTAGCAGGGAGCGTGAGTTTGATAATTTGAAGCAAGGTGATATGCGTGTGGCCGAGTATGCGAGGCGGTTTTCTGCGCTTCTAGTGTACATGCCAGCTGTGGCGAACCAAGAGCGAACGAAGAGGAACAAGTTTTTGAAGGGCTTGAGACCTGACCTGTATCGGATGGTGCTGTCTGGGTCCCCGGCGACTTTTATGGAAGCTGTGAACAATGCAGTGGATATCGAGGAGAGTTTGATGGATCCTGAGGCTCCAGTGCATCAGACGACCGCGCGTGCTTCTCAGCCAGCTC
>KQ986748.1:225113-266291 GCA_001598015.1 Dorcoceras hygrometricum
TTCGAATCATCCACGTCACACTGGAAGCTAGAATCAGTGTAGCCTTCCAGTTTCAGTTCACCACCCCCATAGACCATGAACATATTCTTAGTCCTTCGCAAGTACTTAAGAATATCTTTCACAGCCTTTCAATGCAATTGGCCGGGGTTGGCCTGGTGGCGGCTCGTGACACTCAGACCATATGCGACATCCGGTCTAGTCGAGATCATGCCATACATAACACTACCTATTGCCGAGGCATATGGTACACGTGCCATACTCTCTATCTCCTCATCAGTCTTTGGACACATAGACTTAGATAGAGTGACCCCGTGGCACATAGGCAGGTGTCCTCTCTTGGACTCTTCCATAGAGAACCTCTTAAGTATGGTATCGATGTAGGTAGCTTGGGTGAGTCCGAGCATCCGTTTTGATCTATCCCGATAGATCTGTATTCCAAGAATATAGGATGCTTCACCCATGTCCTTCATCAAAAATCTACTAGACAACCATAATTTAGTTGACTGCAGCATTCCTACATCATTCCCAATGAGTAGAATGTCGTCAACATAAAGTACGAGGAACGTCACAGCGCTTTTAACTACCTTCTTGTAAACACATGGCTCCTCGGGATTCTTGATGAAACCTAATTCCTTAATTGTTTCATCGAATCTCAGGTTCCAACTTCGTGATGCTTGTTTGAGACCGTAGATCGATCTCTGAGGCTTGCATACCTTATGCTCGCTTCCGACAGATGTGAAAACCTCAGGCTACGTCATATAGATCTCTTCCTTAATGTTTCCATTAAGGAACACAGTTTTCACATCCATTTGCCATATCTCATAGTCGTACCATGCGACTATGGCTAACAAGATCCTAATAGACTTGAACATTGCGACTGGCGAGAAGGTTTCATCATAGTCAACACCTTGCCTTTGAGTGTAACCTTTCGCGACCAGTCGTGCCTTGTAGGTCATTACCTTACCATCAGGCCCAAGTTTCCTCTTGTATACCCATTTGCACCCAATAGGAACAATTCCTTCGGGAGGGTTAACAAGAGTCCAAACTTGGTTAGCATGCATTGAGTCAAACTCAGACTGCATTGCTTCAAGACACAAATTAGAATCAGCATCGGAAATTTCCTCCTTGAAAGTTCTTGGATCAGATCGAATAACTTGATCAGATTGATCATCTTCAAGGAGAAAACCATATCTCTCAGGAGCCCTAGGAACCCTTTCGGATCTCCTAGGTGCGACCACTTCTGGTATTGGCTCTGTAGGTGCGGGAGACTCACCTGGTACTTCGATTGGATCTCGAACCTCTTCGATTTCTACTATTTTGCCTTTTCTATCAAGTAGAAATTCCCTTTCCATAAAGGTGGCATTCCTAGAAACAAACACTTTTGTTTCGCTGGGATAGTAGAAGTAGTATCCAATGGAATTCTTTGGATACCCAATGAAGTAGCATAAGATGGATCTCGTATCCAGCTTATCTCCCACTGTCTGCTTCACATAAGAAGGACATCCAAAAAATTTTCATGAATGAGTACTTGGGTGGTTTTCCCATCCATATCTCATATGGAGTCTTATCCACTGCCTTGGTGTGGACATTGTTCAACAACATTACCGCCGTTTCGAGCGCATAGCCCCAAAACGAGGTAGGAAGTTCAGTGAAGCTCAACATAGATCGAACCATGTCCAACAAGGTCCGATTACGATGCTCCGCTACACCATTGAGCTGTGGTGTGGCCGGAGGGGTCCACTGTGCGAGAATCCCATTCTCTTTCAAATAATCTTGAAATTCAGCACTCAAGTATTCACCACCTCGATCTGATCGAAGTGCTTTAATACTTTTGCCTAATTGATTTTCTACTTCAGCCTTGAATTCTTTGAACCTTTCAAAGGATTCAGATTTGTACTTCATCAAGTACAAGTACCCATACCTAGAGTAATCATCGGTAAAGGTGACGAAGTATGTGTGACCATATTTAGTACCAATACTAAACGGGCCACACACATCAGTATGGATCAAATCCAATAGGCCTTGAGCACGCTCACCCTTGCCCTTGAAGGGTTGCTTGGTCATCTTTCCTTTAAGACAAGATTCATAGGTCGATAGGGAGTTGATGTCTGACAGATCAAACAAGTTACTCCTAACTAACTTGTTCATCCTACTTAGAGAAATATGACCTAGCCTAGCGTGCCAAAGTTGTGCTGGATTAAAGTTATCGTGTTTTCGTTTAATCGTTGTTGTATGTGCTTCGATATCGCGAGTTGGAACGTCTTTTAATTTTAAGGTGTATAAATCGTTTTCGCGTTCCCCAATTCCAATTAAACATTCATTCTTGTAAATATTGCAAATCGAATTAGCAAAAATACAAGAATATCCATCACTATCAAGCATAGAAACAGAAATAATGTTCTTTATTAATTCGGGAACAAATAAAACGTTTCTCAATAACAACTTAAAATCGGAAGACAGAAATAAGTAAACATCTCCTATAGCTATAGCAGCAACCCTTGCTCCATTGCCAAGCCTCAAGTGGGTCTCACCCTCTCTCAGACGTCGGCTTCTTGTCATCACCTGCAAATCATTGCAGATATGAGATCCACATCCGGTATCAAGTACCCAAGAATTCGAATTAAGAGACATATTTATTTCAATATAGAACATACCTTTCGCAGTTCGCAACTGCTCGAGGTACTCCTTGCAGTTCCTCCTCCAATGCCCAGCCTTGTGGCAGTGGTGGCAAACATCCTCGGACTTGTTTGGTTTGGAAGCCCTTGCCTTCGGCTTCTTGGCGGACTTTTCCTCCTTTGCAGGAGCAGAACGCTTCTTGCTCTTGCGTCTGGGCCCCTTCTTCGCAGAGGAAGAAGAACCCAGAAGGAGGACGGGTTTGTCCTTCTTTATGGTCCCCTCAAACACTACAAGCATGTTAACCACCTCTTCGAGGGTGGCTTCCAGCTTGTTCATGTTGAAGTTGACCACAAAGGGGTCAAATGCAGCAGGAAGCGAGAGGGGAAGTACATCCACAGACAGCTCGTGTGGAAGTGCGATATCAAGGCCCGACAGCTTTTCAACGAGCCCAATCATATGAATCCCATGCTCGTGGACCGAATTCCCATCGCGCATGCGGCTCGTCATCAGCTCCTTGACAGCCGTGAACCTCTCATGTCGAGAGTTCTCCCCGTACAGCTCTTTGAGATGAAAGAGTATGGCAGAGGCATACTTTGTCTTCTCAAAACATCGTTGCATTTCGTTGGACATCGATGCCATCACATAGCATCGAGCTTTAACCTCGTTGTTCCGCCATTGGTTAAGCATAATCAGCTCCTCAGGGCTGATGTTGGCAGGGGTTTCCTCCGGAGGGGACTTCTCTATCGTATAGAGGAGCTTCTCCGAAGCCAATACAAGATTGAGGTTCCGGAGCCATTCTTGGTAGTTCAGACCGGTGAACCTGTTGCTATCCAGTATAGCAGCGAGCGGGTTTTTCATCGAAACCATTTTATATGCAGTAATACTGAAAAGAAAACAGACATACATCACTAACTATATATAAAATAAACGCTAAGACATAAAACATGGTCGTTAAGTTTTATGAATTACCCTCCCACTATTTTAACGATTTCACCACCCTCTAATGAAATCGAGAAAAAAGGTTTCTTTAGTGGGTACACGGAGCCCAATCAAGCGACCATGGACCCGAATAATATCAGCCATCCATGATCCCCGAAAGGTAGTTTCCGATTGCAACCGGTGCAACCTCCATGTATTCACCTCACGTCTAGTAAGGGCCCAATAATATGACGCCGTTTGTATCACGTGTCAAGATTGACCCATCAATGGAAAGGTAGTTTCCGATTGCAACCGGTGCAACCTCCATGTATTCACCTCACGTCTAGTAAGGGCCCAATAATATGACGCCGTTTGTATCACGTGTCAAGATTGACCCATCAATGTTGAGTCGTGAAGGACGGTCCCCTTAACGTCCCCAATAATATGAGCCAACGTTAAAGGGAGTTCCCACCGAGTCACAACAGTTGTCAATGGTGTGGACAGCTTTCCGGCATACATGACCCCCTCAATAATATGAGCCGGGCCATGTATACGGGTAGCATCGATGTACACCCATTGTTGATGGAAGGTAGGGAAATTTAAAAAATTTTAAATACCCTTTAGTTTATCGAATAAACATTTTATCTTGATATAAGTTTTAAATCATATTTAAAACGAGGGATTTTAATTTGAAAAATTTTGGTCTCATGCATTCATTTAAATCTAATTTAAAACATGCAGCATGCGGATTCAATTAAACTATATATCATCATATATAAAGAAAAATTGGGATGATCGATCGCGAGAGCTATGCGGTCCGTGGTTTCCAGTCACGGACCTGGGTCCAATCCTAGGGGTAATGCAATATGCAATGCAATCCTATTACAAAGCTTCCGGTTTTACAGATCTTCGGTCTTCAATATCTTGATCGTCATTGTCCACCGTCTTCGGATGTCCTCCCACTAAATCTAGTAATTTACATTTAAATACCATGACAAACAAGGGATACATTTATCAAGGGGTGGGAACGGGCCACAAACAGGCGCACTTCAAATGATAATCAAAATATATTACAAAACCGAATCACAAAAACCTATCGCATACACCTAACAAATTGGGCACGACTCTCGATCATCCCAATCATGCAATTAATCTAATTAACATGCATAAATTAAATAATCCTATTATTTTATCGCAAAATCATATTTTAGTCATAAAATTGTATTTTATAATAAAATCGTATTTTGTCGATAAAATCGAATTTTAATCAACAAAATCATATTTCATTATAAAATCATATTTTATAATTAAAATCATATTTTACTAATTTTAATTGTATCAAATTGGGCTTAAAACAATTCTAGGCCCAAAAATATTAAAATTTCAAAATCGACCAGAACGGGCCCGATATCGTATACCGGCCCGAAAACTTCACGGGCTGCCCGGGACAGGCCCGAACTAAACCCTAGAAGAAATCAGCCGTCACGACATCTCCGGAGCTTCTCCGGAGCGGCAGCCGGCCGGCGGCGGCGCCACACAAAAAATACAAGGCAGCCGCGCGCGACGTCGCGCCAAGCGCGACGCACGGCCTCGTGCAAAGCATCGCACGTCGCTCGCCCGTGGCGGCACATCCAGCAGCACCATCGCGCAACAGCAGGTCGGCCACCATCACGCGGAGCGGCGATCGTCGAGCGGCGACCTCGCTCGGAGGAAGCGCCCGACGTCCAGCCGAGATGCGCGACAAGCGCCCGACGTGCAGCCATCGCGCGACAAGCGCCCGACGTCCAGCCATCGCGCGACAAGTGCCCGACGTCCAGCCTTCGTCGCCCTCCTCGCTCGACCACCTCGCGTGAAGCGGCGCCAAGCGTCGCCCAATCAACAGCGTCGTCGCGCAACCAAGCGCGGCCAGCACGCTGGTTCTCGCACGCGACGCGCAATGAGGCGCGCGCACATGCGCGCGGCGGGGAGAGGGGGCCGTCGCACATGGCGGCGGCCGGCGGCCGATCTTCAAGATTTTTAATTCGATTCTGAAAAATTAAAACATTAGATACAACATGGCAATATGTATTGATTAGATCCGAAAACCTTGGCTCTGATACCACCTGTTGGGATCCGGATCATGCCTCCCGGCGAGGCAGCGGAAGAACAAATAAAACAATACCGGGAGACGATCAATACGATAAAAATCACATACTATGACATTCATAGGGCGTTTAAGATTGCTACCTTGCTGGCAACTCGTGCCTGGCTCCGACCGGAAACATAGATGTGACTGGGATATTTAAATGTAAGTGTCAAGCAACACTTAGACATTTTTCGAGCCCGATATTTCTTATCTTCTTCACAAAGAACCCTCGATTAGTACTGTTCATCTGAACCCTATTTCTTGAGATTGCCGTCGATTTACGCCGCCGTTTGAGAAAGATTGGTGGTGCTGAGCTCGTCTCCTCTAGGTCTTTCAATTGACACCATTTTGGAGCTTTAGATCGGCATGTGGAGGGAGCACGGAGTAGTTGAAGAGTTCGACATCTTCATGGTTTCCGGAAAGATAGTTCTCCAGCCCTGTTTGAGCTCTTGAGTAAGTGATTTCTTATCGTTCCAAGCTTTGATTAGAGCTGGTTGACCATATTGTGGTGTAGTCGTGACTAGTCTGGGTTTCTTGACAATAGACAGTAGACTTACTGAGCTTAGATATGAGCTGATTGCTATATGCTTTGACAGATTTGAACTTTTAAGCAGCTTCTGCTGAGTTCATCGAGAGCTGCTAAGACAGTAAAACTGAGCGGGTTGTTGGTGCTCTGTCTTCGTAAGAGCTGTTGAGGTATTAGGTACCGAGGAAGGTACGGATTTGAGCTTATTTAAACAGCTTTGGAATAATCATGAGATATTTCCAGTGTGATATGTGAGGAATCAGATTTTAGAATAGTGATTAATCAGATTTGTTGAAGGATTAGTCACGAGAATTTGTAATTTTGAATTTCAGACTTTAGGATTTTTGGTGAAGTCTGGTTTGAGGTTATCAAATTTCTCTGGGAATTTGTTTAGTTTTGATTCGCTGGTCTTTATGGTGAAATCTGTTTGGAATGTGGAATTGATGAATTTGCGATAGAAATCTGATTCCAGTAGTGTTCAGACGTGAGCATGCAGTTGTAGCGCTAGCAGGTGAGGTCTGATTAGTCGTTGGTGGCGCGGGATTGAAGTGTCGTCGTTTCGCAGGAATTCAGATGTCTCGCTAGTGGGAGAAATCTGGTCAATAGCGCATTTCAGACGTCAAAACGGGTCAACGGTACTGTAGAGAACGAAGCAGTTGTGGTGGCTGAGATCTGTTAGCGCGCGGATGTGATCAGAAGTCGCGTGTTGGTCAACCCAGCTGAGTTGACTGCTTGTGTTGTAGCGCAAATAAGTTGTTGCTATTACAAGAGATATATTTCAGCTGTGGGTGAACGCTGGCAGATGTGAGCGTGAAGGATCAGCTGTGAGATAGCGCGACGTCGTTTGAGTTAGTTAGCAGGGACTCTGATTCGGCGTCGTTTGGTAACATGTTGGAAGCGCAAAATCTGAATTGTTTCAGCTGAGGCAGTAGCGAGAGTAAATGTTAGATTCAGCTGTGAGAGTTTTGCCTTAGCGAGAGATTCGATCAGTACCAGAATCTGAATTGATGAGAACGGTAGCGAATTGAGGATTTATATACCAAGTGCTGATTTACACTTAGCGTATTTTGACCCGATATCTCTTATCCTCATCTTTGAAACCCTCGTTCGGTACTGTTCAACGTAGCCTATTTCTCTGAATTTCTATCGTTTCCCTCCGCCGTTTGGAACGATATTGGTGGAGCTGGGCTTATTTTGAGTTGCTATTTCGATTTATACTATCCAGGAGGTCTGAGTCGACGTTGGAGAGAAGCACGAAATAGATGGTGTTCGAGGATTTCTTGAGAAATCTGATCCGTTAGTTCTTCAGCTCTTTTGAGGTTTTGGGTGAGTAGATCTTACTGTTTTAAGCTTGTAGAGCTTAGGTTGAGAGTATGGAATCTTGACCGTAGGCAGTGATGCTTAGAAGTTCAGATTGGAACTGGAATTAAGCTGATTTACGAGTTCTCTTAACAGATTTGAGGTTCAGAATAGCTTCTACCGTGATTAGCGAAACTAGGAGGAAGCTGGTTTACTTAGGCTAAGTTCTGCCATGCCTTTGAGAAATATGTTGAGGTAGATTGAAGCTGTGAGGTACGAATTGGAGCAATTCTTAACAGCTTCGAGCATGATCATGGCTATATTTTGTTTTATGAAATCTGTTGGTATTAATGGCTGTGTTTACGTGAGCAGATCTTGTCTTGTGTGATTATTGATATTCTGTTTTCACGTATGGTTATTGTATGCATTGAGAATTGATTATTGATTGGCATTCATGCATACATATTGAGCCTGATTGATTGATTGATTGATGAGCTGAGATAGAGCCACGTTATGATCGGCAGACAGATGTGTCGTGCCATGAAAGTCCAATGCTATCATCGTAGTGGTGCAGAATACCATCGAGCTGTGATATAGGCTGACGGGCCTCAATGATCATGGACCGATGATTTCCCCCGGTTGATACATCGCGTGTGGTATAGAGGCTCGCTTGAGATGATTTGCAAGTTGATACACTGGTCTTGATTACCGATTCCTTTGACAGCCTCATGCATTTCATAACTTGATTTATAGCATGTTGCATGATTTACTATTTCTAGATGGCTCTTCGTACTGAGGCTTGACCTCGTATTTTCTTTTCCTAATTTTGTGTTTTGGGTCTGTGTTGCCCATTTGCAGGATCTTCAGGTAACCAAGCTGGACAGAGTGGCGTGCCAGCTGGTCGATACCCTTTTCCCTGAGTCCCAGTTATGATATCGTATATATATCGAACCAGGGGATGCCCTGTGTTTCTATGTATTTGGGGATCTGTTGTTGATTTTACATTTGTGTTACCTGTTGTGTATGAGTTTCTATTTAACTCATATTTTAGGTATTGATATTTTGAACGATTGTTTGAGTTTGGGCCCAAAATATTTCGAAAATTTTTAAGCCATGTTTTATGCTTCCACGATTATGTGCTTAATTGTGCTGTAATCTATGTTGATTAGCACGGGGCCTGACATTTTTGGTATCAGAGCTTAAACGGGTATAAGCTCGCTTTCCTTTGATCACACTCGAGTCTAGGCACAGAGTTTTGATTTGATTTTTGACTGACTCTGTGATTTATGTGATTCTTCTATCTGTCTTGATGATATATATCTGCTATGAGATCTTACCTTGAGAATTGTTTAGATTCTGCCGAGGAGAGGTAGATGTAGGACTGCTAGAAGTTCCGTTGAGGAGTCTAGTGCCTCGGATATTGATTAGGGCATTCAGCAGACTATCCATTTGAATCATCGAGAGAGACAGGCAGAGGTGGAGGATGTGACGAGACAGATTGGTGAGATGGAGATAGTCTTGGCTAGATTTCAGCGAACGAACCCTCCTACGTTTGCGGGTGCAGAGGGTGGTTCGATGGCCGAGAGTTGGCTAGTTCAGATGGAAGAGTTGTTTGATATCTTGGAGTACGCTCCCGAGAAGAGATTGAAGCTGGCGGTGTTGCAGTTGAGAGATAACGTGCAGCGCTGGTGGAGAGGTACTTCCCGCATCTTGCGAGAGAGTGGGACTGTGATTACTTGGGAGAGCTTCTGTGCAGCTTTCCGACAGGAATATACCCCAGAGTCCTACTTTAGTAGTCGTGAGCGAGAGTTCGATAATTTGAAGCAAGGGAACATGAAGGTGGCCGAGTATGCCAGACAGTTTTCTTCGCTTCTGATGTATCTGCCACATGTAGCTAACCAGGAGAGGACTAAAAGGAACATGTTCATGAAAGGACTGAGGCCTGATCTATTCCGGATGGTGTTGTCTGGTTCCCCTGTGACTTATGTTGATGCTGTGAATAGAGCAGTGGACATTGAGGAGAGTTTGTTGGAGGCAGAGGCTCAGGTTCAGCTGACGACTGGACGTGCTTTTTAGCCTGTGCTTGACGTGTCCCAATCGTTTCAGTCTCCTCAGGGGTTGCAGCAATCGAATCGCCAAAGGTTTAGACCTAGAGGGAAACAGTTTAAGAAGAAGGCGAATTCGAGTTCCTCTGGTTCTGTGAGTTCTGGTGGCAGTGGTTCTGGCAGTGTGTCTTGTGGACAGTGCGGAGGGAAGCATTTGACTTCGCAGTGTCGTGGAGTTCAGGGGACTTGCCATAACTGTGGACAGCCTGGACATTTTCTGAGAGCATGTCCTTTGTTTAGGGGACAGTCTTCGGTTCCTTCGCAGCAGGGTTCGGCTGGTGGTTCTTCGTAGAGACCGCAATTTCCTGCCCCGACCCAGAGATCTGGATTTCAACCCCGTGAGCCATCTAGGTTTGGAGGATCTGCTAGACCTCAGTTTCAGATACCACAGCAGGCCCAGGCGAATGCCTTGACGAGAGAGCAGGCTGAGGAGACGCCTGGTATAGTTATCGCAGGTACATGCTCTATCTTTGATTTTCCTGCGAGAGTTTTATTTGACACTGGAGCATCACACTCCTTTATATCTGAGTTGTTTGTGTATGAGCATGGGTTGAGTTCTTCCTCACTGTGTGATGTTGTCTCCGTGTCTACCCCTGCTGGTGTGAGTCTGCTGTCCCGTGACGCGGTGATGGATCGTGTGATTAGATTTGATGAGCATGTCTTAGTGACCAATCTGATTGTTTTGGGAATTAGATATTTTGATTGTATCTTGGGAATGGATGTATTGTTTAGCTATAAGGCTACTGTTGATTGCTTCCATGGTGTAGTGAGATTTCGCCCCGATTCGGGTGAGAGTTGGGATTTCTATGGCACGGATTCGAGGTCGAAGATTCCACTGGTGTCTGCCATGGAGATGTTTAGCCTGTTGTCGCTAGATAATGCTGGATTTATGATCTATGCGCTTGACGTTTCCCAAGAGTCGCATTTGGAGTTGAGCGACATTCCGATTGTCCGAGAGTTTCCTGATGTGTTTCCAGACGAGATTCCTGGATTCCCTTCAAGACGTGAGATTGACTTTAGTATCGAGTTAGTGCCCGGTACAGCCCCGATTTCTAGAGCTCCGTATCGGTTGGCGCCAGCAGAGTTGAAAGAACTCAAGGATCAGTTGAGAGATCTTTTGGAGAAAGACTTCATCAGACCGAGTATGTTGCCTTGGGGAGCTCCGATTCTTTTCGTGAAGAAGAAAGATGGGTCTATAAGGATGTGCGTGGATTTTCTCCGTATCGGTTGGCGCCAGCAGAGTTGAAAGAACTCAAGGATCAGTTGAGAGATCTTTTGGAGAAAGACTTCATCAGACCGAGTATGTTGCCTTGGGGAGCTCCGATTCTTTTCGTGAAGAAGAAAGATGGGTCTATAAGGATGTGCGTGGATTTTCGACAGTTGAACAAAGCGACGGTAAAGAAAAAGTATCCTTTGCCGAGGATTGATGACTTGTTCGATCAGTTGGAAGGATCGACCGTGTACTCGAAGATTGATTTGCACTCTGGCTATCACCAGTTGTGGATTAGAGACGTTGATGTGGCGAAGACAGCTTTTCGGACAAGATATGGGCATTATGAGTTTCTTTTGATGCCGTTTGGTTTGACGAATGCCCCAGCTGTTTTCATGGACTTGATGAATCACATCTTTAGCGAGTACATCGATCGGTTCGTGATTGTCTTCATAGATGGCATCTTGGTGTATTCGAGTAGTTTGAGAGAGCATAAGGAGCATCTGAGATTGGTGTTGCAGAGATTGAGAGACTCGCAGTTGTACGCCAAGTTCAGTAAGTGTGAATTTTGGCTTGACAGAGTTATATTTCTGGGTCATGTGATTTCAGCGCAAGGTATTTCTGTGGATCCGAGTAAGGTCTAAGCAGTTCTTATGTGAGACCTGAATTTGTATAAGAGATCATTTGTTGGGATGTATCGGGGTTTAGAGATTATTGGTGGCTTAAGATCTCTGTTTGAATGTTTAAGTTGTGTTTTTGGGTCAAATTCCTCACCTAGAACAATTCTGGAAGTTTTCGTATTTTTGAGATTTTGGGTAAAAGCTGGTTTTGTGAGCTTGCAGCTGGTCGGTGGCAAAAACCAGTCGTAGCGTGTAATTGTAACGCGGGAGATCAAACGCCGTCGTTATAGTGAAGTCTGGATGCGTTGTGTTAAGTGAAAGCTGGTAGCGTGTTTGTATCCAGCTGCTGCTTTATTTCGTGTATTGAGGGCAAAACGACAGCGTTTCGATAAGTTGGCGCGACGTCGTTTGGATGTTGCGACTGGTACCAACTGTGAGGATTTGTTCGCGTGTGTGTGTCGACTGGTTGTCCAGCTGAGAGCATATTTCAACACGGTCAACACTCTTGTAGCTTGCGGCTGGTATTGTGCGAGAGTTAGCGACTGGATTTGATGACGTGGCGATGCGACGCCGTTTTAATTAGTTGCAACGCTGCGTTTTAGATGTCGCGACTGGTACCAGCTTTTGGAAGGATTTCACGCGATGAGAAACCAGCCGATGGTTTTAGGCGACCAGCTGATGGCAGATATGATGACGTAAGTGGTGCGACGTCGTTTTGTTAAGTCGCTGCGACATCGTTTTGATTTGCGTTGTTTGAGAATTCAGCAGTTGGTTCTTTGCATCTGCTGGTTGTAGTGTGCCTGCTGGTTATGTCTGTGGACTTTTAAATCAGATTCCAGCCGTTGTGGGATTTATATATAAGGAAGACTTGGTATTCGAATTGAGATACCAGATCCCATACTTAGTAATTTCTCCAATTTGTCGACCTTGGTTTCTCGAACCCTACAGCACTGTTCACCGTGAGCTTTTTCGGTGAATTCCTGTCGTTTCCGACCGTTGTTTGATTCGTGCGAAGTAGCGTTGGACTCCTCTCGAGAAGCTCTTCCATCTTATACCATTCTTGGAGGCTGTTGTTTGCTAGAGCGAGGTCGCGAAGTTACTGTCTTGGCCGTGTGTTCGCTGTGAGCAGGTAGCTTCGAATTGTTGTAAGATCTTAGCTTTAGTAAGTTGATTTAAGCTCCCTGTTAAGTGGTATTGATGGGATTGATCGCTGGTTGAGTTGTAACTCCCAGCAGTACCTTCTGTGTATTTGAGTCCTGATGATTTTATCCCCTGTGTGCCTTGACAGGTTGTTGTTCAGCTTTCTCGGGACCTTTGATTGTGGTAATTGTGTTAGGAATTAAGGTACGGATTGGAGCTTGTAATACTGGGATGTTATGGCTTGGATAATTTGTGAGATGGCTATTGCTGGCTGCTGTTTTGTGAGATGACTGTTGGTTATGTGGTGTATACTTGCTGATGCTATTATAGTTTCGCATATGTTTATATGCTTGTTATTCCAGCATGTTGCATACACGCATTTTCATCTCTGTTCAGCTTTTGCAGCCATTGCTTCGTTGTTATTGTTCTGATTACTTACCATGATGCAAGGGCGAGCGGCAATACCGCACTCTCATCTCCCTGCTGAGATTTGTTAGCCACCATACGCCGAGTGGTTAACTACCACAGTTCATGGGCGAGGCAACGGTAGGTTGAGTTGTTGATGTGTCTGGTAAGGGTGGGTGAGTAGGGGTGAGTGGGTAGAACCCACATGTCCTACACTCACCGTGGCCACATATTCTGTTGCAGATCCCGTTGAGCTGTTGTTTCTTTTCTCATGCATAGCATCTGCATTTTATTCATGCTGTTTACTGCTGTTTATAGTTGCTCTCCGTACTGGGGTTTGACCCCATGTCCCTCTGGGGCTTGGTTGTTTCCGTTGTTGTGTTGTTTTCAGGAAACCCAGGTTTTACAGCTGGTCGTGGTTTTAGCCCAGCTGGAGGTGCCCCAGGAGGTGGTTAGAGTATCCCAGTAGCGTATAACATATTTATATGTATCGGTCCAGTTAGCCGGGGAGATTCCCTGTGCTTCGTTGGTGTATTTGATTGTTGGAGTCTGATACTTGTTTTATGCTATACTGTTATTGTTGTTATGATTTTCGTAAACTGGATTTGAGTATCGCGCTATTTTAAATTATATTGTTTCAAACCGTCAGGCCAAAAACGAAAATTTTACCCGCTTTTTGATAGCTTCCGCATGTGTTTTGGTGTTTTTACTCTGTTTAGATAACGAGGCCTGACATCTTAACTGGGAGCGACCTAGGAATTTTTCCGAGATCCGTAGTTTCTTGGGCTTAGCTAGCTATTATAGGCGTTTCATCGAGAAGTTCTCTTTGATAGCCAGGCCGATGACTCAGTTGACTCAGAAGAATAGGAAGTTTGTTTGGACTGACGAGTGCAAGTCTAGTTTTCAGACGTTGAAGGAGAAGTTGACTACTTCTCCTGTTTTGGCTCTACCGTCTGGATCTGGAGGATTTGTGGTATGCTCCGATGCATCTCTGAGTGGTTTGGGATGTGTTCTGATGTAGAACGGGTACGTGATTGCGTATGCATCTTGACACTTGAAGCCTCATGAGACGAGATACCCCGTTCATGATTTAGAATTGGCTGCGATAGTGTTTGCCTTGAAGATTTGGCGTCACTATCTGTATGGTGAAGAGTTTGTGGTGTACACCGACCACAAGAGTTTGAAATATATCTTCACTCGGTCAGATTTGAATATGAGGCAGCGTCGTTGGATCGAGTTGCTCAAGGATTTTAATTGCGAGATTCAGTATCAACCTAGGCGGATGAATTTAGTAGCCGATGCTTTGAGTAGGAAAACCCAGCCTGCGATGATAACATCTTTGAGAGTCTCGAGCATTTACGAGCAGTTGAGTACTTCTGGTTGGCGATTCCAGCAGGGTGATCAATACTTCTTGGTTCCTTCGATTCAGGTAGAACCGTAGATTGTGATTGACATCATAGAGGTGCAGAGGACTGATCCGTATATTCATGAATTGAAGATTAAAGCCCGAAGTGGTCAGTCTGATGATTTTTCTGTTGCTTCCGATGGATGTTTGAGATTTCGAGGAAGATTGGTGGTTCCGAACCTGATTGACTTGAAAGAGACCATTTTGAATGAAGCGCATTGTAGTCGGTACAGTGTGCATCCGGGTGAGAGGAAGATGTACCATGTCCTGAAGTCTCACTTCTGGTGGGAAGGCATTAAGAGCGACATTTCGGGTTTTGTTGCTAGATGTCTGAATTGCCAGCAGGTCAAGGCTGAGAGAATGAGACCTGGTGGTTTGTTGCAGAGTTTAGAAGTGCCTCAGGGGAATTGGGAGCACATCGCCATGGATTTTGTGACTCATCTACCTCGATCGAGTAGGGGATGTGATGCGATTTGGGTGGTGATTGATCGACTTTCGAAATCAGCCCATTTCATTCCCTATGATGTGAGGTGTTCTATGAAGAAAATGGCAAAGTTGTACATCGACCATGTGGTTAGATTGCATTGAGTGCCTGTTTCGATAGTGTCCGATAGAGATCCCAGATTCACATCTCGATTTTGGAAGAGTTTGTAGGCAGCGATGGGTTCGAGATTGGCTATGAGCACAGCCTATCACCCACTGACAGATGGTCAGTCTGAGCGGACCATTCAGACTTTAGAAGATATGTTGCGTGCAATTGTGATGGATTTCAGTAGTGGCTGGCAGGATTCCTTGTCCTTAGTCGAGTTTTCGTATAACAACAGCTACCAAGTAACTATCGGGATGGCTCCGTTTGAATCTTTGTATGGTCGCAAGTGCAGATCTCCGATCTGTTGGGAAGAAGTTGGTGAGAAACAGCTTTCTACCCCTGAATTTGTGCAACACATGAAGGATCAGATTGATTTGATTCGGAGTAGGATGAAGGCTGCACAAGATAGATATACTAACTATGCTAACAGGAGACGCATACCTTTAGAATTTGAGGTTGGAGATCGTGTGTTCCTCAAGATTTCTCCTTTCAAGAGTGTTATGATATTCAGATCTAAAGGCAAATTAGATCCTAGATTCGTTGGTCCCTTTGAGATTGTTGAGCGAATTGGGCAATTGGCTTATAGATTGAAGCTTCCTGATGAGTTAGCAGCGATACATGATGTTTTTCATGTGTCAATGTTGAGAAAATACGAGTCCGTCCAATGTTTTGAGAACTGGCGAAGTTGAGCTGGATTCTGCCTTGAACTATGTGGAATATCCAGTGCAGATTCTGGATAGGAAGGAGAAGCAGTTGAGAAATAAAGTGATTACATTGGTGATGGTCCAATGGAGTAAACATGGCCGAGAAGAAGCTACCTGGGAAGTGGAAGGGAAGATGAGACAAGAATGGCCTCATCTATTTGAGCTACGACAGCAGTCGAATTCCAGGTAATTTCTGATTTTGCTTCGAGTTTGGATTGTTGTTGTGATTGGTTTGAGTATTTTGTTTGATTTTTCCCTGTGTTTGCCTTTGATTTCGAGGACGAAATCTCTTAAGGTGGGGAGAATGTGAGGAATCAGATTTTAGAATAGTGATTAATCAGATTTGTTGAAGGATTAGTCACGAGAATTTGTAATTTCGAATTTCAGACTTTAGGATTTTTGGTGAGGTATGGTTTGAGGTTATCAGATTTCTCTGGGAATTTGTTTAGTTTTGAGTCGATGGTCTTTAGGGTGAATCTGTTTAGAATGTGGAGTCGAATTGATGAATTTGCGATAGAAATCTGATTCCAGTAGTGTTCAGACATGAGCATGCAGTAGTAGCGCTAGCGGGTGAGGTGATTAGTCATTGGTGGCGCGGGAGTGATGCGTCGTCATTTCGCAGGAATTCAGATGTCTCGCTAGAGGGAGAAATCTTGTCAATAGCGCATTTCAGACGTCAACGTGGGTCAACGGTACTGTAGCGAACGAAGCAGTTGTGGTGGCTGAGATCTGTTAGCGCGCGGATGTTATCAGAAGTCGTGTGTTGGTCAAACCCAGCTGAGTTGACTGCTGGTGTTGTAGCGCAAATCAGCTGTTGCTATTACAAGAGATATGTTTCAGCCGTGGGTGAACGCTGGCAGATGTGAGCATGAAGGATCAGCTCTGAGATAGCGCGACGTCGTTTGAGTTAGTTAGCGGGGACTCTGATGCGGCGTCATTTGATAACAAGTTGGAAGCGCAACGTCTGAATTGTATCAGCTGAGGCAGTAGCGAGAGTAAATGTTAGATTCAGCTGTGAGAATTTTGCCTTAGCGAGAGATTCGATCAGTACCAGAATCTGAATTGTTGAGAACGGTAGCGAATTGGGATTTATATACCAAGTTCTGATTTACAATTAGCGTATTTTGACCCGATATCTCTTATCCTCATCTTTGAAACCCTCGTTTGGTACTGTTCACCATAGCCTATTTCTCTGAATTTTCGTCGTTTCCCGCCGCCGTTTGGAACGAGATTGGTGGCGCTGGGTTTCTTTTGAGTTGCTCTTTCGATTTATACTAGCCAGGAGGTCTGAGTCGACGTTGGAGACAAGCACGAATTAGCTGGTGTTCGAGGATTTCTTGAGAAATCTGATCCGTTAGTTCTTCAGCTCTTTTGAGCTTTTGGGTGAGTAGATCTTACTGTTTTAAGCTTGTAGAGCTTAGGTTGAGAATCTGGAATCTTGACCGTAGGCAGTGATGCTTAGAAGTTCAGATTGGAACTGGAATTAAGCTGATTTACGAGTTCTCTTAACAGATTTGAGTTTCAGAATAGCTTCTGCCGTGATTAGCGAAACTAGGAGGAAGCTGGTTTACTTAGGCTGAGTTCTGCCATGCCTTTGAGAAATCTGTTGAGGTAGATTGAAGCTGTGAGGTACGAATTGGAGCAATTATTAATAGCTTCGAGCATGATCATGGCTATATTTTGTTTTATGAAATCTGTAGGTATTAATGGCTGTGTTTATGTGAGCAGATCTTGTATTGTGTTATTATTGATATTCTGTTTTCACGTATGGTTATTGTATGCATTGAGAATTGATTATTGATTGGAATTCATGCATACATATTGATCCTGATTGATTGATTGATTGATTGATGACCTGAGATAGAGCCACGTTTTGATCGACAGACAGATGTGTCGTGCCATGAAAGTCCAATGCTATCATCGGAGTGGTGCATAATACCATCGAGCTGTGATATAGGCTGACGGGCCTCAATGATCACGGACCGATGATTTTCCTCAGTTGATACATCGCGTGTGGTATAGAGGCTCGCTTGAGATGATTTGCAAGTTGATACACTGGTCTTGATTACCGATTCCTTTGCCAGCCTCATGCATTTCATAACTTGATTTATATCATGTTGCATGATTTACTGTTTTTAGATGGATCTTCGTACTGAGGCTTCACCTCGTATTTTCTTTTCCTGCTTTTGTGTTTTGGGTCTGTGTTGCCCATTTGCAGGATCTTCAGGTAACCAAGTTGGACAGAGTGGCGTGCCAGCTGGTCGATCCCCTTTTCCTTGAGTCCCAGTTATGATATCGTATATATATCGAACCAGATGACCTGTGTTTCTATGTATTTGGGGATCTGTTGTTGATTTTATATTTGTGTTACCTGTTGTGTATGAGTTTCGATTTAACTCGTATTTTGAGTATTGATATTTTGAACGATTGTTTGAGTTCAGGCCCAAAATATTTCGAAAATTTTTAAGCCGCATTTTCCCGCATACATATTGAGCCTGATTCCTTTGAGAACTGAGTCCTTTGCATGTTGTGATCGGCCGACTGAGTCTTCGCGCCTGAAAGGTCCAACGCTGCTTTTGATGTGGTGGCCGACTGAGTTGTAGTGCCTGAATACCACTGCCTTGTGATGGTCTGCTGAGTCGTCGCACCTGAAGATCACAAGATGATGATGATTGATGAGATCTGCACAGCTGAGTCGTTGTGCCTTGTCTACCGATGATTCTTGGTAGCCCTTTCATGCATTGCACGATTGAAATATTGCATTGTCTGATATGATAGATGCTTTTATTGTGCTCTTCGTACTGAGGTTTGACCTCGTTTATTTTCCCTGTTTTGGGCTGTTTTGGTTGATGTTGGCCATTACAGGTTCTTCAGGTAACCAGGCTGGACAGAGTGGAGCTTCAGCTGGTCGGTCCCCTTTTTGATTTGAGGTATATATATATATATATATATATATATATATTGAGCCAGGGGGGATCTGTATTCGTTACTTGTTGCCTGTTGATTATGTGTGTTTGAAAACCGTGGCGGATCCGGATCCCGTCTCCTGGCGGCGCAGCGGAAGTTTTAAAATTAAGCACCGGGAAACGTTCAATACAATAAATCAGCACTATAAACCATTCATAGGGGGTTCTTTGATTGTTACCTTGTTGGCGTCTAGGCGCCTGGCTCCGACCAGTTTCAAGAGGAAACCGGCACTTCACGGTAGGCGGCGGTAGATTACGTCTAATCAGGTCCACGAACGGAAGCAAGGTTCCTTCGTCAGCCTGCACTAGAAGGCCTGACGAGATCAGCACGGACGGAAACTCCTCGAAAAGTTGATCGGAACAAGTCCGATCACTTAGCGGCGGCGACGGCGGTGATGGTGGTGGCCGGCGGCGGCGGCGGCTTTGGGAGAGGAGGGGGAGGCCAAATTTGGAGCTAGGGTTAGGTTATGAGTTTGAGTTATGTCATAATGAAGCCCTAAGTCTCCTTTAATAAGACTAGTAATGAACTTGGACCGGCCCAATGGGCCCGGGTCCAAATGACGATATCCATCACTGCGACTTCGTTACAACTCCGATCGTCGATCAGATCAGACCGATCGACTCAGTTTCCAAAACTGAATATTATGATCAGAAAAACCATTTTTCAGAACCCCAGTGCAAAATGACCGTTTTGCCCCTCAACAGCGGGAAATCACGATTTGACCCCTGTTGACTTTTAGGAAGTCGAACTTCCAAAAATCCTCTTCATATGCTCAAAACATTGAGCTCAGTTTCCGTGCGGGAATCTTAAATCCAGTACTTGTGTGACCCTCATTGGTTCAGGGATACAGCTAGCCGTGGGCCCACAACAATTGTGGCTCCGAAATCACAATTTCGGACTTGCCTAACGGATCATGGTAAAGCGCCTAGCAACATCGCTCCATGATCCCCTAGGTATCACTGATAGTGCCTGCAAGAACCAGTTGGTCGTGGTTAGCGTACAGTACGGTCCTTTCAATCCATATATCCCGATCAGATCAACGATCATTGGTAAATCGAGTGTTGCTAAAGATCCGATAGCTATGCATACATCTTGGAGATCGAATAGTGACATCACGAGTGTAACTAGATAAACCCATTTACCTAAAATACTTCTAGTACTCTGGCCAGAGATTTATACACTATTATCCCCTCAGATAGCATAGGATATCCACGCATGTAAGCGAGCGGTGAATCCTCGACAACGAAGCATCGACTCCTACATGCATCGGGGACTCACCCAACCCCGCCGCCTAATGACCTCGAGTGAGTCCGCAAATGGGTCAAAGTGAGACGCCTATCATGTAGAGTCTCAATGACTTTTCGAGTCGTGAGGACTAATCAGTACAACCAAGACACTAGTCTCGAGCTCGGGCGGCCTTATCCTCATTTTGTCGGCCCAATCGACTAGGAACTAATTCAGAATACACAGTGACTATTATATGTGTTTCATGATAGCCGTCATACCCACTATCACATCTAACATACACTATGGTGCATTCTAGGTCTTTATCCAACACAATTGTGAAAATTATATAAACATAATGAAGATAAAGAATGCCATAAACAAATGCGAATATCATATATAAAGACTGTTCAAATACAAGAGTCTATAAACCACACGCCACAAGTTGGCTAGTTGGGCATCTACTCTAACAATGTGTTGTTGATTTTGAGTTTAAATCCTTATTTTGATTATGAACTAAGTTTTATTGATAATTTGGATGAGGCCCAAAACGAAAAATTTTTGGCCCATGATTTGTTGCTTCCGCATATTTGTAAGTTAATCTATGTGTTAGCGCATCAGGCCTGACATTTGGTATCAGAGATTAAACTGGGATAAGCTCGACTCCTTTCTCATCATACTTGAGTCTAGGCACAGAGTTTGAGCTTTTGTTTCTGATTGAATCTGTGACTTCTGTGATTTCTGTGATGATATCTGCCTTTGTGATATATTTGTTGGTTCTTACCTTGGGTGTTGATAGATGCCGCCGAGGAGAGGTAGAGGTAGAACCACTAGGCGGACAGTTGAGGAGTCTAGGGCTCCTGAGAGCGATGAGGATCTTGAGAAACCGAGTGAACCTTTGCGTCATCGGGCTAGATAGATAGAGGTAGTGGATGTGACTAGGCAGATTGGCAAGATATAGCTAGTTCTGGATAGGTTCCAACGGATGAATCCCCCAATGTTCGCTGGCGCTGAACGTGGTTTGATGGCTGAAGGCTGGTTGGAGCATATGGAGGAATTGTTTGACGCGGTAGAGTATTCTCAGGAGAGAAGACTGAAGTTGGCTGTTTTGCAGTTGAGGAAGAATGTTCAACGATGGTGGAAGGGCACTTCCCGAGTGATGAGAGAGAGTGGGACTTTGATTTCTTGGGAGAGCTTCTGCGCGGCCTTTTGACAGGAGTATACCCCTGAGTCCTACTACAATAACCGCGAGCGAGAGTTTGATAACCTGAAGCAAGGGGACATGAAGGTGGATGAGTATTCCAGGCAGTTTTCGTCGCTTCTGTCGTATGTTCCCCATGTTGCTAACCAGGAAATGACGAAGAGGAAAAAGTTTCTGAGAGGATTGGGGCCTGATTTGTTCCGCATGGTATTGGCTGGTTCTCCCGCGACTTATGCTGAGGCAGTGGATAGAGCGATGGATATTGAGGAGAGTTTGTTGGAAGCGCAGAATCAGGTTCAGCCGACAACTGGACGCACTTTTCAACCTGTGCTAGAGGTGACGCAACCATTTCAGCCTCCTCAGACGTCACAGCAGTCGAATCGCCAGAAGTTCAAGCCTAGAGGGAAGAAGTTTAAGAAACGGTCGAATTCGAGTTCGTCTGGTTCTGTTAGCTTTGGTGGCAGTGGTTCAGGCAGTGCGTCGTGTGTTCAGTGCGGAGGTAAGCAAATGACTTGGCAGTGTCGTGGAGTTCGGGGTCTTTGCCATAAGTGTGGCCAATCGGGACATTTTGTTAGAGTGTTTCCTTTGATGTGTGTACAGTCTCTGATTCAGCCGCAACAAGGTTCTGCTTGTGGTTCTTCGCAGAGCCCACAACCTTTTGTTCAGTTCCAACGATCTGGATTCCAACCCGTGAACCGTCTAGGTTTGGAGGACCTACTAGACCTCAGTTTTCGGGACCGCAGCAGGCCCAGATGAATTCCTTGACGAGAGAGCAAGCTGATGAGATACCTGGGGGAGTGATTGTAGGTCCTTGCTCTATCTTTGATTTTCCTGCGCGAGTTTTTGTTTGATTCAGAAGCTGACTTGTTTGTGTATGAGTGTGGGTTGAGTTCTTTCCCACTGGGTGATGTTGTCTCTGTATCTACCCCAGCTAGCGTGAGTCTGTTTTCCCGTGAGATGGTGTTGGATTGTGTGATTAATTTTGATCAGAATGTGTT
The DNA here is from genome assembly GCA_001598015.1 of Dorcoceras hygrometricum. NCBI lineage: Eukaryota > Viridiplantae > Streptophyta > Magnoliopsida > Lamiales > Gesneriaceae > Dorcoceras > Dorcoceras hygrometricum. The sequence continues at coordinate 247,166 of KQ986748.1, forward strand.
GGTGACTAATTTTATTTCTCTGGAAATTAGAGATTTTGACTGTATCTTGGGTATGGATGTGTTGTCAGATTATAGAGAGACTGTTGATTGTTTCCATGGTGTAGTGAGGTTTAGACCTAGATTTGGATAGAAATGGGATTTCTATGGTGCTGATTCGCGACCTAATGGGATTTCAATGGTGCTGATTCGCGACCTAAGATTCCATCAGTGGCTGCCATGGAGATGTTTAGGTTGTTGTCGCTAGAGAATTCAGGGTTTTTGATCTATGCCTTGGATGTCTCCCACGAATCGAGAGTAGGGTTGAGTGATGTCCCTATTGCTCGAGAGTTCTCTAATGTATTTTCGGATGAGATTCCTGGATTCCCTCCGAGACGAGAGATTGACTTCAGCATAGAGTTGGCTCCAGGAACAACCTCGATTTCTAGAGCTCCGTATCAGCTGGCGCCAGCTGAGTTGAAGGAACATAAGGATCAGTTGCGTGATCTCTTGGAGAAGGGCTTCATCAGACCGAGTATGTCGCCTTGGGGAGCTCAGATTCTTTTTGTGAAGAAGAAGTATGGATCTATGAGGATGTGTGTGGAGTTTTGGAAGTTGAATAAAGCTACAATCAAGAATAAGTACCCGTTGCCGAGAATCGACGATCTGTTTGATCAGTTGTAGGGATCGGCAGTATACTCTAAAATTGATCTGCGATCTGGTTATCATCAGTTGTGGATTAGAGACGCTGATGTTGCGAAGATGGCTTTCAGGACGAGATACGGGCATTATGAGTTTCTGGTGATGCCATTTGGATTGACGAATGCTCCTGCTGTCTTCATGGATTTGATGAATCACGTCTGTAGTGAGTATATCAATCATTTTTTGATTGCCTTCATAGATGACATTCTTGTGTATTCGAGGAGCTATAGAGAGCATAAAGAGCAATTGTGACTGGTGTTGCAGAAACTGAGAGACTCACAACTGTATGAGAAGGTCAGCAAGTGTGAATTTTGGTTGGATAGGGTAAATTTTTGGGTCATGTCATTTCAGCGCAAGGTATTTCTGTGGATTCGAGTAAGGTCGAAGCAGTTCTTAACTGGGAGCGACCTAGGAAATTTTCTGAGATCCGTAGTTTCTTGGGTTTGGCTGGCTACAGAAATTTCATTGAGAAGTTTTCTTCGATAGCCAGGCCGATGACTCAGTTGACCCAGAAATATAGGAAGTTTGCTTGGACTGATGAGTGTGAGTCGAGTTTCCAGTTGCTCAAGGAGAAGTTGACTGCTGCTCCTGTGTTTGCTTTGCCATCGGGTTCTGGAGATTTTGTAGTGTGCTTTGATTCTTCTCTGAGTGGTTTGGGTTGTGTGTTAATGCAGAACGGGCGAGATAGCCTATGCGTCTTGACAGCTGAAGCCCCATGAGACGAGGTACCCATTCACGACTTGGAGTTGGCTACAATTGTTTTTGCCTTGAATATTTGGCGTCACTACTTGTATGGTGAGCAGTTTGTGGTGTACATGGACCACAAGTGTTTAAGGTATATCTTCACTCAGTCCGATTTGAATATGAGGCAACGTCGTTGGATGGAGTTGCTCAAGGATTTTGATTGTGAGATTAAATATCAGCCTGCGCGGATGAACCTAGTGGCCGATGCTTTCAGTAGGAAAGCCCAACCTACGATGTTGACGTCGTTGAGTATATCAAATGTCCATGAGGATTTGGGGACTTCTCGATGGCGGTTTCAGCCAGATGATCAGTGCTTCGTAGTTTGTACTTTTCAGGTCGAACCACAGATTGTGGCATACATTAGAGCAGCACAGAGAACTGACCCGTATATTCATGAGTTGAAGAATAAAGCCCAGAATGGTTAGTCGGAAGATTTTTCTGTTGCTTCTGATGGATGTCTGAGATTTCATGGTAGATTAGTGGTTCCGAATCTGATTGATTTGAAAGAGACCATCTTGAATGAATCCCATTATAGAATATAGTGTCTATCCAGGGGAGAAGAAGATGTACCATGCCTTGAAGTCGCACTACTGGTGGGAAGGTATGAGAAATGATATTTCTGGATTTGTAGCTCGATATTTGAATTGCCAATAGGTCAAGGCTGAGAGAATGAGACCTGGTGGATTGATACAGAGTTTAGAAGTGCCTCAATGGAATTGGGAGCATATTGCCATGGATTTTGTGACTCATTTGCCTCGATCGAATAGGGGATGTGATGCGATTTGGGTTGTTGTTGACAGGCATTCGAAGTCAGCCCATTTAATTCCTTATGATGTGAGGTGTTCGATGAAGAAGATGGCGAAGTTGTACATTGACCATGAGGTTAGATTGCATGTATCAGGCCTCGTGCACAAACACGGAGTTTAACCACGCAACACATAGCGGAAGCAATAAAATGGTGGCTAAAATTTTCGCTTTTGGCCTGACTGAAAGATAACATAATTTAAAATACTGCAATACTCAAAATATCCCAGTTTACAAAATACACAAGGCTAAAAGCCACAGTACAACAGTACAGCATGCATCAGGCACCAATGAACAACACTACACAGAATACAATAAAGCACAGGGCATCACCCGGATAACACTACTGATACATATATGCTATACGCTATCTGGGACACTCTAACCACCTCCTGGGTCAACTCCACGACCAGCTGAATAACCATGGTAACCTGAAAACACAAACAGGCAAACAAACACCAGCCCCAGAGGGACGCGAGGTCAAACCCCAGTACAGAGAGCAACATAAAACAGCTAACGGAAAGCAATAGATAATATGTAAATGCTATGCATGAACAGCTGAGTAAAAACAGAAGGCTACAACCAATGTTAGGGAGCCAGAATCTTGAAGGCAACTCAAGGATGATCACTGATCAAAGACATATACAACTGGGGTGGCCACGGTGTGCGAGTATTTAGGAGCTACCCACTCGTCTCAACACACGGTATTAGGTGCAAAACGCAGCACTCAACCTGTTGTTGCCTCGCTCATGAGATGTGGGAGCTACCCACTGCGATCATAGCGGCTAACAAATCCCAGCAGGGAGAACAGGTATACGGGAGTTACCCGCTCGTCCTCTCACAAGCACCCTGATACTCACAGATCAATACAACCAGGCACGGCTTAAACAGATCTGAGCTCAATATGAAAAATGGGTGTATGCAACAGATAAAATGTCCAACACAGAACATATACAACGATGCAAAGCATACACAGCAGCATGCATAATCACCCATCCACAATCCAAAGCTGTAAAACAAGCTCACATACGTACCTCAAGTCTTCTGAGCTAAAATTACTACAACGGGGTCCCAAGCAACACAGATCTCACACCTGCTAAGCCAAACATAGATATTAGCTCAGGGACAGTAGCACAGAAACTACGAATTGGAAGCTACGATGTGAGACCTGGATTTGATGGAAGATTAATGTAATTCAAGAATTTTGGAAGTTTTTTTAATTTTGGTATTGTGAGTTAGCAGCTGGTTGGTAGTGAAAACCAGTCGCAGAGTGTATTTATAATGCGGGAGATCCCGTCGTTTTGGCGTGAGTGACCAGTCGTTGGCAAAGTATGCCAGCAGATAGTACTTTTGTTGGCATGCGTTGGGTAGGATCTTCCAGCAGCAACGCTTACGTGGATTCAGCAGAGAGCGCTAAGGGATTTCGAAACGGTGACGTTTTGTGAGGCATCGACTGGGTGATATCTGTTAGCAGCAAGCTCCTGTAGCGAAGTGCAATATACCGTCGTTTGGATTAGTGTAGGCGAAGTCGTTTTGGTTAGCGCTAAGAAATCAGCAGCTGGTGTGTTTGCCCATAGTAGCGATCAGTAGTTGCATGTGTTAGTTCAACAGATTTGCTAACGTGGTTAAGCGACGCCGTTTAGATTAGTTGAAACGCTGCGTTTTGATGTCGTGTCTGGTACCAGCTTCAAGGATATGTTGCGTTGTGAGAGAAATCCAGTCACTGGTTTTGGGCGACCAGCTGTTGACAGATAGGATGACGTAAACTGTGCGACGTTGTTTAGTTAAGTTGCTACGACGCCGTTTTGCTAGCGTTGTTGGAGAGATTCAGCAGATGGTTTGTTTTGCATCTGCTGGTTGTATTTTCAGCGAGTGTCGACTGGTTTGTCGGTGGGATTTGTTATCAGCAGTTGAGAAGTGTATATATATTCGAAGACTTGGTCTTCGATTGGTTTATTAGATTTCCATACTTAGCGAAATATTCTCTCGATTGTCGACCTCTGTTCTTCGAACCCTGGTACTGTTCACCGTGAGTTTCTCCGGAAATTTCTCGTCGTTTCCGGCTATTGTTTGATACGATTGAGGTAGCGTTGGACTCCTCTCGAGAAGCTCTTCCATTCCATACCACTTTTGGAGGCTGTGGTTGGCTAGTTAACGAACGCGAAGTTGCTGCCGATCGTGCGTTTTGTAGTGCAGGTAGAAATTCATTCCCTTGTGATGAGATCTTGATCCTAGCCTTGGTTTAAGCTTCCAGTAAGTTTTTTTGGTAGTAATTGCGTTGGTTGAGCGTGGCTCCCAGCCGTGAGCTTCTGTTATCATCCCTGAGAATTATGCTTCGTTGTTTAGCAGGTTTTTAACCAGATTTCTCGGGATCCCTTTGTGGTAATTGTTGTGCAGTATTGAGGTACGGATCTGAGCTTGAGGTAGCTGGGAATTGGTGTGAGATTTAATGTTAGATGGTTGCTTGTGCATTGCCGTGGATGTTGCTGTGTGCATATGTGATTGCTGTTGATTTTAGCTGCTATGTTTATGCATACACGCATTTCCCATATTGCATTCAGATTTCTGTTGCAGCCATTGCTTTGTATTCCGTTGTATTGCTGTTGTTTCTTACCAGGATGCGAGGGCGAGCGGCAATACCGCACTCTCATCTCCATGCTGGGATCTGTCAGCCACCATGCGCCGAGTTGTTAATTACCACAGTTCATGGGCGAGGCAACGGCAGGTTGAGTTGTTTGATGCATCTGGTATTTGGGTGTTGTTTCAAGGCGAGTGGCTCATTACCACAGTTCAAGGCCACTGATTCGTTGCAGATCTTTTGGAGCTATGTTTGAGTTCTTTGGCTTTTGGTAGCTATGTTTGAGTTCTTTGGCTCCCTTGTTGGTTGTAGCCTTCAGCTGTTATCCGGTGTCTCATGCATAGCATCTACATTTTATCTTATGCATTTCTTTTAGCTATTTCAGTTGCTCTCCGTACTGGGGTTTGACCCCATGTCCCTCTGGGGCTTGGTTGTTTTTCCTTGCTTGTGTTGTTTTCACGGAACTTAGGTTTCACAGCTGGTCGTGGGTTTAATCCAGCTGGATGTGGCCCAGGAGGTGGTTAGAGTATCTCAGTAGCGTATAGCATATTTATATGTATCAGTATTATTAGCCAGGGGATGCCCTGTGCTTCGTTGTTGTATCCAGTGATTGGAGTCTGATACTTGTGTTTGTATGCTATACTGTATTGTTATGGCTTGTAGCCATTTGTTGTTTTGTTGATTTTATAAACTGGGATATTTATTTTGAGTATCGAACTATTTTAAATTATATTGTTTTAAACCGTCAGGCCAAAAGCAAAAATTTTACCCGCTTTTTAGTAGCTTCCGCACGTGTTTGTATGTTTCATCTCTGATGTGAGCACAAGGCCTGAAATTTTTTGTATCAGACCTTAAGCTGGGATAAGCTCAATTTCTTTGATCACACTTGAGTCTAGGCACAGTGTCGTGTGTTGCATGTGCTTGATCTATGTGATTACGTGCTGCATATTTGTGTTATGTGCTATATATGTTGTATCTGTTTTTTGTTGCTTATCCTGTTGGGTGTACTCGTAGATGCCGCCTAGACGTCGTGGTAGAGGTAGGGGCAGTTTGAGGAATCGGCAGGATATAACGAGGATCAGCGTAGCATTCCTTCTCGTAGTCGTAGTAGGCATGATGAGGAGGAGGAAGTTGGTGACTTGCCTCCCCCCGTGGAGCGTATGGATGTTGTTATAGACCGGTTTCAGCGGATGAACCCTCCAGTCTTTAATGGTGATGAGTCTAGTGAGGATGCAGACTCGTGGCTCCGGAACATTATTGGTCTTTTTGATCGGGTTCAGTATGATGATGATCTTCGACTGAGTTTAGTGACCCTCTTGCTCAGGAAGGTTGCAGAGCGCTGGTGGCGAGGCGCTTCGAGTACCTTGCTGGAGACAAGAATTGGGATCTCTTGGGGCAGTTTTTGCGAGACCTTCCGGCTGTAGTATGTACCCGAGTCTTATGTGAACGCCCGAGAGCGGGTGTTCGATCATATGGAGCAGGGCTCCATGACGGTGAGGGAGTATGCGCGTACGTTCTCTTCTTTGTTGGCATACGTTCCCCATGTTTCTGGCCGGGAGAGGGCCAAGCGGACTAGATTTCTTGAGGGCTTGAATGAAGAGCTATATCAGATGGTGCTGAACAGCAAACCCAAGACGTATGCTGAGGCAGTGGATAGTGCCATCGACATTGAGGAAGGTTTGCGTAGCCGTCGTGCTCGTAGGCAGCAGGTGGCTCAGGGTGGTCGTCCCACTGGTCAGGGAGCGCAGTCTTCTCAGTCCTCCCAGTCAGCCCATCAGCCCCAGCAGCAGCAGCAGCCACAGGTGGCACAGCAGTCTGGCCGTCAGAGGTTCCGACCCCGCGGTCAGCAGTTCAAGAAGAAGTCAGGTTCTGGCTCTTCTGGTTCGGGCAGCTTGAATAGCAGTGGTTCTCGGGCTGAGTTCTGTGGTCACTGTGGTGGCAAGCATCAGTCTACGCAGTGTGTTGGTGTGCAGGGTTCCTGCAACAATTGTGGTCAGTACGGGCATTTTGCTAGAGTGTGTCCGTCAGCTGGATCACAGCAGACAGCGGCCCAGCCTCAGGGTCGTGGAGGTCAGTCTAGGGGTCGTTCCCCTCAGTTTCAGTTGCCTCGGTTGGGTGAGACTCAGTTTAGGCCGATTCAGCAGCCTGGTTCGTCGCGGTTCGGACAGTCGTCTCAGCCTTTCTTCTCTGGACCCCAGCATGCTCAGGTTAACGCCATCACTAGGGAGCAGGCCGAGGATACGCCGAGTCGGGTGATCGCAGGTAATTGCCTTGTTTTTAACTTTCCTGCGCGTGTGTTGTTTGACACCGGTGCATCGCATTCATTCATTTCTGATTCGTTTGTTGTTGAGCATGGTCTGTGTACCATTCCTTTGCGCGATGCTATTTCTGTTTCTACCCCTGGTGGTGTTAGCCTGTTCTCCCAATAGATTTTGTTAGATGGTGTGCTGCGTTTTGGCGAGCATGTGTTGGTGGCGAGTTTGATCCGTTTGATGTTGTGGGATTTCGATTGCATAGTTGGGATGGATGTGTTGTCCAACTATAGGTCCTCTGTGGGATGCCTTCATGGATTGTGCGCTTTAGGCCTATGTCTGGCGAGAGGTGGGACTTCTACGACCAGGATTCTCGATCGAAGATCCCGTTGGTCTCGACGATGGAGATGTTCAGCTTGTTGTCCTTAGGGAATGCTGGCTTCTTGATCTATGCTTTGGATTCGTCTTCTTCTTCTCATGTTCAGCTTAGTGACGTTCTTGTGGTGCGGCATTTTCCCGACGTGTTTCCGGAGGAGATTCCTGGTTTTCCTCCGAGGTGGGAGATTGACTTCAGCATAGAGCTGGTGCTTGGCATAGCTTCGATTTCTCGTGCCTCGTATCGTCTGGCGCCTGTGGAGTTGAGAGAGCTCAAGGTGCAGTTGGACGATTTGCTGGAGAAAGGTTTCATCCGACCTAGTATGTCACCGTGTGGAGCGCCCATCTTGTTTGTGAAGAAGAAGGATGACTCAATGTGGATGTGCATTGATTTCCGCCAGTTGAACAAAGCGACAGTCAAGAACAAGTACCCTCTACCCAGGATCGATGATCTGTTTGATCAACTGCAAGGTTCTGCGGTGTACTCGAAGATTGATCTTCGTTCAGGGTATCATCAGCTGAGAGTGAGAGATCAAGATGTCACGAAGACTGCGTTTCGTACGAGGTACGGACATTTTGAGTTTCTGGTGATGCCGTTTGGTTTGACCAAACGCACCTGCAGTCTTTGTGGATCTGATGAACCGGGTTTTTAGAGAGTTCATTGATCAGTTTGTGATTGTTTTCATTGACGACTTCTTGGTTTATTCGAAGACTCCTTTGGAGCATAAGGAGCATTTGCGGATTGTCCTTCAGACATTTAGAGATCAGCAGTTGTATGCCAAATTATCCAAGTGCGATTTTTGGCTGGATCGCGTCGTTTTCTTGGGACATGTGATTTCAGCCGAAGGGGATTTCGGTGGATCCCAGTAAGGTTGATGTTGTTCTGAACTGGGGGAATCCCAGAAATGTTTCCGAGATTCGCAGTTTCTTGGGTCTGGCTGGCTATTACCGTCGTTTTATCGAAGGATTTTCTAGCATAGCAAAGCCAATGACTCAAATGATGCAGAAGGACAAGAGGTTTGTATGGACTGAGCAGTGCGAGAATGCCTTTCAACTGCTCAAGGAAAAGCTGACTACTGCACCTGTGTTAGCTCTGCCGCCCGGTTCTGGTGGTTTCGTTGATTGTTCTGACGCTTCGCTCAATGGATTGGGTTGTGTGTTGATGCAAAATGGTCGAGTCATTGAGTATGATTCGTGGCAGCTGAAACCGCACAAGACTCGTTATCCAGTCCATGATTTGGAGCTTGCAGCGGTGGTTTTTGCGCTGAAGATCTGGCTTCATTACCTGTATGGCGAGCAGTGTGTGGTGTACTCGGACCACAAGATTTTGCAGTATTTGTTTTCGCAGCCTGACTTGAACATGAGACAACGTCGTTGGATGGAGCTGCTAAAGGACTTTGATTGTGAGATCAAGTATCAGCCTGGGAAGTCGAACGTAGTGGCCGATGCTTTGAGCAGGAAGGCTAGTGAGATGCTTGCTTCATTGTATATCTCTAAGGATCAGGAGCATCTTAACACTACAGGTTGGAGATTCTACCCGGCTGAGGATTGTGTGGTGGTTTCTTCGTTCCAAGTGGAGCCACAAATTGTTTCGACCATTCGAGCAGCTCAAAGGACTGATCCGTCTATCCACGAATTGAAGTTGAAGGTCAGGGCTGGAGAACTTGATGATTATTCTGTCTCGTCCGATGGGTGCTTGAGGTTTCATGGCAGGATGGTTGTGCCTAACCTCATTGATTTGAAGGAGGATATCCTCCGGGAAGCGCATTGTAGCAGACATAGTGTTCATCCTGGTGCACGGAAGATGTACCATGCGTTGAAGCCGCACTTATGGTGGGCTGGCCTGAGGAGTGACGTTGCTGGTTTTGTCGCTCGTTGTTTGACTGTCAGATGGTTAAGGCCGAAAGGATGAGACCTGGTGGTCTGTTGCAGAGTTTGTAAGTGCCCCAATGGAATTGGGAGCACATAGCGATGGATTTTGTGATGCATCTGCCTCGTTCCAGCAGAGGATACGATGCTATTTGTGTGGTTATCGACTGTTTGTCGAAGTCTGCACATTTTATTCCCTATGGGATGACTTTCTCGTTGAAGAAAATGGCAAAACTGTACGTTGATTTTGTGGTTAGACTTCACGGTGTGCCTGTTTCGATCGTCTCAGACCGGGATCCAAGGTTTACTTCCAGGTTTTGGAAGAGTTTGCAAGCAGCTCTAGGTACCCGATTGGCTATGAGTACAACGTACAACCCTCAGACATATGGCCAATCTGAGAGAACTATCCAGATTTTGGAGGATATGTTATGAGCTGTTGTGTTGGATTTCGGAGGTAGCTGGCAAGACACGTTGTCTCTAGTGGAGTTTTCCTACAATAATAGCAATTAGGTGACGATTGGCATGGCGCCGTTTGAGGCTTTGTACGGCAGGAAGTGCAGATCGCCAGTTTGTTGGGAAGAAGTGGGGGAGAAGCAGCTATCTGCCCCTGACTTTGTGCAGCAAATGAAGGATCATGTGGATCTAATTCGACAGCGGATGAAAGCTGCCCATGATCGCCAAGCCAGTTATGCGAATAAGAGGCGTCTACCTCTCGAGTTTCAGGTTGGTGATCAAGTTTTTCTCAAAGTTTCTCTGTTTCGTAGTGTTATGCGCTTTGGACGCAAGGGAAAGTTAGCCCCTCGTTAAGTCGGACCGTATGATATTGTTGAGAGGATTGGCCCTTTAGCGTATCGGCTGTTGTTGCCGCCAGAGTTGTCTTCTCTACATGACGTCTTTCATGTTTCTATGTTGAGAAAGTACGAGCCAGATCCATCTCATGTGCTTAGGACTGACGAGGTTGAGCTAGATCAGTCGTTGAGCTATCAGGAATATCCCTTGCAAATCCTTGGCAGAAAAGAGAAACATCTGAGAAATAAAACCATTCCGTTGGTAATGGTGCAATGGAGCAAACACGGAAGGGAAGAAACTACTTGGGAGTTGGAAGAAAAGATACAGCGCGAGTGGCCGCATCTGTTTGAGTAGCTGTTGAGCTAAAGTTCCAGTAGTTTGTATCTTTTGGTTGTATTTTTCTTCCCTAGTTGTTGTTAATTGTTTGCTCAGTTATCTTGAACTCCTGGTCTTGTGTTAAGCGAATTTCTGTTCTGGTTTCTTGTTGCTGTGTCGAGCTTTCAGAATTGTTGTTGTTTGATTTCGGGGACGAAATCCTTTTAAGTGGGGGAGAAATGTGAGACCTGGATTTTATGGAAGATTAATGTTAGATTAATTGGTTTTAAGAATTTTGGAAGTTTTCGTAATTTTGGTATTGTGAGTTAGCAGCTGGTTGGTAGTGAAAACCAGTCGCAGAGTGTATTTATAATGCGGGAGATCAAACGCCGTCGTTTTGGCGTGAGTGACCAGTCGTTGGCAATGTCTGCCAGCAGTTAGTATTTTTGTTGGCATGCGTTGGGTAGGATCTGCCAGCAGCAACGCTTACGTGGATTCAGCAGAGAGCGCAAAGGGATTTCGAAACGGTGACGTTTTGTGAGGCATCGACTGGGTGATATCTGTTAGCAGCAAGCTCCTGTAGCGAAGTGCAATACGCCGTCGTTTGGATTAGTGGAGGCGACGTCGTTTTGGTTAGCGCTAAGAAATCAGCAGCTGGTGTGTTTGCCCCAAGTAGCGATCAGTAGTTGCATGTGTTAGTTCAAAAGATTTGCTGACGTGGTTAAGCAACGCCGTTTAGATTAGTTGAAACGCTACGTTTTGATGTCGTGTCTGGTACCAGCTGCAAAGATATGTTGCGTTGTGAGATAAATCCAGTCGCTGGTTTTGGGCGACCAGCTGTTGACAGATAGGATGACGTAATTTGTGCGACGTCGTTTAGTTAAGTTGCTACGACGCCGTTTTGCTAGCGTTGTTGGAGAGATTCAGCAGCTGGTTTGTTCTGCATCTGCTGGTTGTATTTTCAGCGAGTGTCGACTGGTTTGTCGGTGGGATTTGTTATCAGCAGTTGAGAAGTGTATATATATTCGAAGATTTGGTCTTCGATTGGTTTATTAGATTCCCATACTTAGCTAAATATTCTCTCGATTGTCGACCTCTGTTCTTCGAACCCTGGTACTGTTCACCGTGAGTTTCTCCGGAAATTTCCCGTTGTTTCCGATTATTGTTTGATACGTTTGAGGTAGCGTTGGACTCCTCTCGAGAAGCTCTTCCATTCCATACCACTTTTGGAGGTTGTGGTTGGCTAGTTGAGGAACGCGAAGTTGCTGCCGATCGTGCATTTTGTAGTGCAGGTAGAACTTCGTTCCCTTGTGATGAGATCTTGATCCTAGCCTTGGTTTAAGCTTCCAGTAAGTTGTTTTGGTAGTAATTGCGTTTGTTGAGCGTGGCTCCCAGCCGTGATCTTCTGTTAGCATCCCTGAGAATTATGCTTCGTTGTTTAGCAGGTTTTTAACCAGATTTCTCGGGATCCCTTTGTGGTAATTTTTGCGCAGTATTGAGGTACGGATCTGAGCTCGAGGTAGCTGGGAATTGGCGTGAGATTTAATGTTAGATGGTTGCTTGTGCATTGCCGTGGATGTTGCTATGTGCATATGTGATTGCTGTTGTTTTTAGCTGCTATGTTTATGCATACACGCATTTCCCATATTGCATTCAGATTTCTGTTGCAGCCATTGCTTTGTATTCCGTTGTATTGCTGTTGTTTCTTACCAGGATGCGAGGGCGTGCGGCAATACCGCACTCTCATCTCCATGCTGGGATCTGTTAGCCACCATGCGCCGAGTGGTTAATTACCATAGTTCATGGGCGAGGCAACGGCAGGTTGAGTTGTTTGATGCATCTGGTATTTGGGTGTTGTGTCAAGGCGAGTGGCTCATTACCACACTTTGAACACACCCCGTGGCCACTGATTCGTTGCAGATCTTTTGGAGCTATGTTTGAGTTCCTTGGCTCCCTTGTTGGTTGTAGCCTTCAGCTGTTATCCGGTGTCTCATGCATATACCGCACTCTCATCTCCATGCTGGGATCTGTTAGCCACCATGCGCCGAGTGGTTAATTACCATAGTTCATGGGCGAGGCAACGGCAGGTTGAGTTGTTTGATGCATCTGGTATTTGGGTGTTGTGTCAAGGCGAGTGGCTCATTACCACACTTTGAACACACCCCGTGGCCACTGATTCGTTGCAGATCTTTTGGAGCTATGTTTGAGTTCCTTGGCTCCCTTGTTGGTTGTAGCCTTCAGCTGTTATCCGGTGTCTCATGCATAGCATCTGCATTTTATCTTATGCATTTCTTTTAGCTATTTCAGTTGCTCTCCGTACTGGGGTTTGACCCCATGTCCCTCTGGGGCTTGGTTGTTTTTCCTTGCTTGTGTTGTTTTCAGGGAACTTAGGTTTCAAAGCTGGTCGTGGGTTTAATCCAGCTGGAGGTGTCCCAGGAGGTGGTTAGAGTATCCCAGTAGCGTATAGCATATTTATATGTATCAGTATTATTAGCTAGGGGATGCCCTGTGCTTCGTTGTTGTATCCAGTGATTGGAGTCTGATACTTGTGTTTGTATGCTATACTGTATTGTTATGGCTTGTAGCCATTTGTTGTTTTGTTGATTTTATAAACTGGGATATTTTTTTTGAGTATCACACTATTTTAAATTATATTTTTTTAAACCGTCAGGCCAAAAGCAAAAATTTTACCCGCTTTTTAGTAGCTTCCGCACGTGTTTGTATGTTTCATCTCTGATGTGAGCACGAGGCCTGACATACGAGCTCAACCAAATATGTCCTACCCTTCTAACACAACAGAATGTTCTAAACAAATCACAAGATAGGATCTTTACACTTACCCAGCAAGCTACCTGAACGGCAGAAGCGAAATACGACGCTTATGCTAACAAAATACAGAAGGGAGATGTCTTCGCGAATCCCTCCAAGCTTAGCGCAAGCTTCCAAAAGCGGTACAAAACGAAGCGTCTCAGCAAGAGGAGTCCAGGGCTACTACTCTTACTTCATTCGGAGCTATCTACCATCGGCAATCGGAGAAGATAAGGTTCGGTGAACAGTAGCTAGGGTATCACGGTAGAGTTCGCTCACGGGAAATATTTCTAAGTGTCGGGGAACAATAATGGACAAAGGGTCAAAGTCCTCTTATTTAAAACCAAATATTCTCAAGTCTGATGAACAGTACCCACCGACAACTTAAGGTTCACAGCTGAAATTCCCGCTCGGATCTGAATCTCACAACAGATATAAATCTACGCCAAAATAGATCTCGACTTAACCAAACGACGTCGCACAGAGTCCACTCTCGCATCTGGACACATCACCTGCTACTCAAATCTGAATGCTAAACGCGTCGCATCGCAACACTCAGATCCCATCGAATCTGAAGGCTATCTCGACTCGGATCTGAGTCGTACCGCTAAGCCAAAACGATGTCATTCCAACTAATCTAGACGACGTAGTTTCGCTACCCGCTACAGAAACACACTAGTGTACTCACATCTGCTCAGCGATACCAGATCCATCACCACAGGTGAACGCAAACACCCAGCGCTGACCAACACTCACATCTGATCAGATCCCGCGGACAATCTCCAACTTTCCAGATCAGTTTCTAGGACAAACGGACCCGATAACTAAGCCAAGTATAAAAACTCAAAGCTGGTTCATCCCAGATATGTTCAACCCCAAATCTGTTCGATACTAAAACCTGATTAATTAACTCAATTAGTCTTTATAAACTTTCGGGTCTCACAGCATGGAGTACCAGTTTCGATAGTGTCTAGTAGAGATCCGAGATTTACTTCCCGATTTAGGAAGATCTTGCAGGCAGTGATGGGTTCGAGAATGGCTATGGGTACAGCTTATCACCATCAGACAGATAGCCAATCCGAGAGGACCATTCATATTTTAAAAGACATGCTGCGAGCTGTTGTGTTGGATTTCAGTGGTGTATGGCGGGATTCTTTACCCTTGGTTGAATTTTCATATAACAACAGCTACCAAGCGACTATCGGGTTGAAAGTGTAGATCACCGATCTGTTGGGAAGATATTGGTGAGAAACAGTTATCTACTCCTAAATTTTGTGCAGCATATGAAAGATCAGATTGAGTTAATTCATAGTAGGATGAAAGCCGCTCAAGACCGACAGGCCAGCTATGCCAATAAGAGACACAGACCTTTGGAGTTTGAGGTTGGCGATCATGTGTTTCTCAAAGTTTCTCCTTTCAAGAGCGTGCTGAGATTCAGATTAAAGGTAAATTGGCTCCTAGATTCGTTGGTCCCTTTGAGATTATTGAGAGGATCGGACAATTGGCTTATCGATTGCAGCTGCCTGATGAGTTAGCAGCGATGCATGATGTGTTTCATGTGTCAATGTTGAGGAAATATGAGCCAGACCCGTCCCATGTGATGAGGACTGATGAAGTAGAGCTGGATTCTACCTTGAGCTATGTTCCAGTGCAGATCCTGGATTGAAAGGAGAAGCAGTTGAGGAATAAGACTATTCCGTTGGTGATGGTCCAATGGAGCAAGCATGGTAGAGAAGAGGCTACCTGGGAAGTTGAAGAAAAGATGAGACAGGAGTGGCCTCATTTTGAGCGTTGACCGTAGATTTCCATGTAATCTTCAGGCTTGTTGATTCGTGTTTTGAATTGCTTTTGGTGTTTTGATTTGTGGTTTTATTAAGCATTGTGACATGCTAGGCAGATTGTTGGTGTGAGTTTTGGTGTTCTCTGATGTTGTGAGTTGATTTCGAGGACAAAATTCATTTCTAGTGGGGGAGAGTGTGAGGACTAGAAATTTTTATTGGTTGGTTAATTAGCTAATAATATTTGGGCGAGGATTAGCCAAAGGATACGTTAACCATCGGGTTTTCAGATTTGAAATAATTGGTTTTTCTGTTGGTAATTTTCGGATTTTCATATTTGAGTAGGATCTGGGTGTCCAGATATGTTCCTCGCGTGTATGAGTGAGTTGTCGTAAGTGGGAAGGAGAACGATGCTGTTTTGGACTACCCGGGTATACACGGGTTGAGTATCAGTGATCCGATGTCGTTTGGGTGGTAGTCAGATCTGGGGTAGCGAGAGGAAACAGATTTGGTTAGCGAAGAGAAGTCAAGTGTGGGTCAATGGTACTGTGTGGACCGTTCCGATTCATGGAGTTGGTGTAGAGCGGTGCAGTTTAATGAATTCAGATTTGACCAAATCTGGATGAGCGAGCGATTCTTTGACGCGAGATATGTTGTTTTGAGCGGGACCCTATGCTACGTATTTTTGCGGTAACGCGACGTCGTTTGATGGTCGTGCGTTAGTATAGCCTAGAGAAGGCAGATCTGAGTTAGCACGAAGATCTGAATTTTTCGGTGAGTGACTTTCACTGTAGCTTTGACTGAGATATTTAAATGTAAGTGTCGAGCAACACATAGACATTTTTCGAGCCCGATATTTCTTATCTTCTTCCCAGAGAACCCTCGATTATTACTGTTCATCCAAACCCTATTTCTTGAGATTTCCGTCGATTTATGCCGCCGTTTGGAGAAAGACTGGTGGGGCTGAGCTCGTTTCCTCTAGGTCTTTAGATTGACACCTGTTTGGAGCTTTAGATCGGCATGTGGAGGGATCGCGAAGTAGTTGCAGAGTTGGAAATCTTCGTGGTTTTCGGACAGATAGTTCTCCAGTCCTGTTTGAGCTCTTGAGTAAGTGATTTATTCTTGTTCCAAGCTTCGATTAGAGCTGGTTGACCATATTTTGGTGTAGTCGTGACTAGTCTGGGTTTCTTGACCGTAGACAATAGACTTACTGAGTTTAGATATGAGCTGTGTGAGACCCGAAAAGCTGATGAGATTAATTGAGTTAATTAATCATGTTTTATTGAGATCATCTTTGTGTCGATGTGCTTGAAGAAGCTATCAGGTTTTGTTTAGTCCTTGGATCAATTCTGGAGAGTAGGGGATTTGAATTCGGCGGTCAGGAGTGAGCATGGGTCATCGCTGAATGCTAGTGTTCAGCAGTGGTGAAATGAGCAGTTGTCGCTGGATTGTTGGTTTTCAGTTTTGAGGAGAAGTCTGATATCGTGGGCATTCAGATGTCTCCTAGCGTGCTTTCAGTAGCGGGTGTTGGTATGTCGTCTTTTGGTTAGCTGAAACGACAGAGTTTTGAATTTGCGGAAGAGACTCAGTTGTGAGTTGCGTTAGCTTTAAGCTGTGTGAAAGATATGATGTTGCGTTGCTATCAGATGTTGGTTAGTTGTTCAGTAGTGAGTAGCGGGTGACGTGTTCAGCTGCGACAATAACTCTCTGCGACGTCGTTTGGTTTAAGTGATCGCTGTTTTGGCGTAGAGTGAGATCTGTTGCGAGATCTGGATGCGAGCGGGAATATCAGCTGTGATAGCTTAAGTTGTCGGTGGATCTGTTCCCAGTTTCAGTCAGTGGTGAGATTTAGATAGGGGACTTAGCCTTAGTTCTCTATTATTGTTTTCCGACACATAGATATTTCCCGATTGTAGATCTCTGTCGTGATACCCTAGCTACTGTTCACCGAACTTTATCTTCTTCGATTGCCAATGGTAGACAGCTCCGATTGAAGTAAGAGTGGTAGAGCTGGACTCCTCTTGCTTAGACGCTTCGTTTGGATACTGCTTTTGGACGTTTGCTTGAAGCTGGTGAGGTGAGTGAAGACATCTCCCTTCTGTAGTTTGTTAGCATTCCGTCCTAGCTTGTTGGGGTTGTTAGAGTAGATGCCAACTAGCCAACTTGTGGGGTGTGGGTTTTATTGACTCTTTGTGTAACGATCTTTATTTATGAAATTCGCATTTCTTTTATGGCATTCTTTATTTTCATTATGTTATAATGTTAACAATTGTGTTGGATAAAGACCTAGGATGCACTATAGTGTAAGTTAGATGTGATAGTGGATATGATGGCTATCATGGAACACATCTAATAGTCACTGTGTATTCTGAACACGTTCCTAGTCGATTGGGACGTCAAAATGAAGATAAGGCCGCCCGAGCTTGAGACTAGCATCTGCGATGTGAAGTACCATGTTTCATTGGTGGGGAACATTGTGATGTTCTGAGCATGCAGATGGATAGTGACCTGGTGATCTATCGAACTACCCTCGTTCGGACTTTCCAAGTGGTTACCATTTGTCGAGTGGATAAGTCCGAGGTCTTGGTTGTACTGATTAGTCCTCGCTACTCGAAACATCATTGAGACTCTACATGGTAGGTGCCTCACTTTGACCCGTTTACCGACTCATTTGGGGTCATTAGGTGGTGGGATTGGGTGAGGTCCCGATGCATGTAGGAGTCGAGGATTCACCGCTCGCTTTTATGCGTGAAGTTCCTATGCTATCTAAGGAGATAATAGTGTGATAAATCTTTGGCCAGAGTACTAGATGTGTTTTAGGTAAATGGGTTTACCTAGTAGCACTCGCGATGTCACTATTTGATCTTCAAGATGTATGCATATTTATTGGATCTCTAGCGACTCTCAATTTACCAATGATCGTTGATCTGATCGGGATATATGTGTTGAAAGGACCGTACTGTACGCTAACCACGACCAACTGGTTCTTGCAGGCACTATCAGTGATACCTAGGGGATCATGGGGCAACGTTGCTAGGCGCTTTACCATTATCCGATGGGTCAGTCCGAAATTGTGATTCGGAGTCACAATGGTTGTGAGCCCACGACAAGCTGTATCCCTGAACCATTGAGGGTCACACAAGTACTGGCTTCAGGATTCTCGCACGGAAATTGAGCTCAATGTGTTGAGCATAGGAGGAGGAATTTAGGGAGTGCGACTTCCTAAAAGTCAACAGGGGTCAAATTGCGATTTCCCTAAAGTTGAAGTGCTAAACTGCAATTTTGGACTAGGTGGTCTGAAAAATTGTTTTCGCATCATAATACTCAGTATTGGAAACTGTGTAGATCGGTCCGATCAGATCGTCGATCGGAGTTATGATGAAGCCACGGTGATGGAAATGAACCGAATGTTCATATGGACCTGGGCCTTACCCAATCCCATTGGGCCGGTCCAAGCCCATCACATGTCTACTTATTATTGTCCTAGGGTTATTATGAAAAACACTTGAACTCTAAACCCTAGCAATAGCCGCCCCTCTCCTCACTCCCTCTTCCACGGCCGCCGACCACCACGCGTCGCCCACCGTGCCGCCGTGCCGCCGCCCGCCGCCGGTGCTCACGTGATTGGACTTGTTCCAATCACGTCGACGAGGAGATTCAGTTCATGTCAAATTCGTCAGCTCTTCTAGTGCAGAATGACGAAGGAGTCCTGTATCTAGTCGTGGACCGGATTAGGAGATCTACCGCCACCTACCTTGTAGTGCCAGTTTCCCTGTGATTCTGGTCGGAGCGAGGCGCCTAGACGCCAGCAAGGTAACCTTCATTAAAACATCTTATGTATGTTTTATTGCATTAAATTTGTTATGTATTGAACGTTTCCGGGGCAAATTTTGAAACTTCCGCTGCGCCCCCGGGAACGGGATCCGGATCCGCCACTGCGCCAACAGTGGTATCAGAGCCAAGGCTCGGATCTATCAATACATAATTTGTGCCTTATTGCATCAAATCATAAATTTTTCGAAAAAAAAGGGGCACTGTAACGTGCACTTGGCGGCGCTGTAGTGTGCGCACGGCGGCACTGTAGCTGCGCGCAGCTACAGTGCCGATCGCCGGCCGTGCCGCACGCAGTGCAGGCG